>JAVTVY010000816.1:0-33527 GCA_036873755.1 Hanleya hanleyi
AAATTCCATGGGTTTTCCCACTGGGTTTTTCCCGGGCCCGACCGCACGCCTGCGCGGGTTATCCGGTCGCACGCGGGTTTTCCCGGACCGCACGCATGCGCGGGATCATCGGAAGTGCGCAGGTCACGTGGTTTGGTTGCGCCTCTGGTGGATGGCACTGTCAGGTCATCTCCGGCAATGCCCGGTTTCCCAGTGGGTTTTCTCATGTTTTACATCCGAGGATCCTGGTTTTACATCCGGGTCCTCTTCAACACCCGGGCTGTTACATCCATCCGGGTTGTTACATCCGTGGAACATGCGATGAGTGAGTGAGTGAGTGAGTGAGTGAGTGAGTGCCCACACCCATCTAACGATGGTGAGTGAGTGAGTGAGGTAGTGAGTAAGTGAGTGAGTGAATGAGTGAGTGGTCATATAAGGTCGTTTGTACACCATTAGCCTCAGTCTGTATGCACCCTCTGACCGTGTACCATGTCGAGTACATGTCCGTTCTGTCAGAAGACACTCTCTCGTCGCGACAATATGCTCAGATATATGCGTCTAACGCATAGACAAGAGACACCACCGAATCCCGTTATAGGTCCACCAAGTGGAGTAGAACATCCCTATACCATGACGGTGAGCGGCCCTACGCGGTGTGGAAAGACGTCCTGGGTGATAAAGTTCTTAAAGGAGGGTGTGGCAACCCCAGCTCCGACACTCGTTGTATGGTGTTATAGCCAGTGGCAGTCCGCCTACGAAACTACGCGATTACAGAATGTGAGCTTCGTCCCAGGAATTCCTCACGACATAGACGAACCGTATTACTTCCATTCCGAGCAGACCAACGTGGTAGTGCTCAATGATCTGATGAGTGCGGCCAAGGACAATTCGAAAATCGCCGACCTATTCACCAAAGGGTCCCATCATCGCAATCTGTCCGTCATCTATTTGACTCAGAATCTCTTTTCTTAAGCGAAGGCGTTCAGAGATATTGCCTTGAACTGCCAATGCATTGTGTTGTTCTCCAACCCCATCGACAGAGCACAAATCCGTGTGTTTGGTATTCGAACTTATCCTCAGAACATCAACCATTTCATGCAGGCGTTTCAAGTCGTCCGTACGGCTACTTGTTCGTAGATTTAAATGCCCATACCCCCGCAGATCGCCAGCTGACGACCCACCTGTTACCCGGTGAGGCATCACCACAACGTCATATACCCCTACACCGTACACCGAGTCCACAACTGGCAGAGCAGCAGCAGCAACCCGCCCCCGTACAGCAGGTCCCCTTCATACCACCAGTGCCGGAATATCGCCCAACCGTGAAGGACCAACCCAAACCCGTAAAAGGGAATGAACATAATGTGAACTCGAGGCTATGGAAGGATTTGTTCAAAGAAAGTATGGACGCCGAGCTGGGCGAGATGCTGGAAGCCACAGGAGACAAGTTTCACCGCAAAGGGTATTCGAAAGATGAAGTCGCAATGTTAGCCCATAATACATTGGCACCCAGACTACGACGGGCTTTACGTCAACAGTATGGCCTCCTCCTGACCCATATAAAATTGCTGGACAAGGACCCGGTCCATAGGGAAATCGAAAGAACAGCGTCGATGTTAAAAACCTCGGCCATGAACTGGAAAGCAGCGTATGTTAGAGCAATAGCACAAAAGAAACATTTGTTCGAACGTATCATTAAGATCAAAAGCACCCCACTATAAATAGACCACACGGCACCAGTTCCCTCATTTCACCATGAGCACTGCAGAGTCCAACTTGTTTGAACCCGACTACGAGGATATTCTAGCCGAAGCGTTACGTCAAGCCAATGTCGATACTATTATTGATACAGCGCAAGGTGAATCCACCGTTCAGCACCAACGCATGCCTTCTCATCTTACCACACTCATAGATGACATCCAATGGGTGACACGGGTATGTCTTCTGCTGCATAAGAAACAGATAATACCCATTGAGGATACCAGCCCAGAATCTGCTGACTCTGCATGAGGCATTTCAAACCTTTATGGAGACCCAGCTGGAGACGGGAAATTATCTTCTTCAACCTCCAACATAATGATGTCCGTCCAGTGATGATGGGCAATACATAACGCGTTGAGATAGGACGTTAAGGCGTTGAGACGGGCTTTTAGGCGTTAAGATTGGGCGTTAAGGCGTTGAGACGGGCGATAAGGCGTAAGGACGGGCGATGACGGGCGTCACTGCATTTCGATGAATTAGTGTCAATTCCATGAAAATCAGGGCTTCTGGGCTAATTCACAAGGGCGTTGAAGCGTTAAGCTTGGCGTTTTCGCGCGTTACTGTCCATAAAAGCAAACGTATCCTAAAGACGCGCAAAGTTGACGTTCCATTCAGCAGTCTACAATGTTCACGTGTACGACTTGCTCGAATCCCTTCCATCGCCTGGACAGTTTACGTCGTCACACACGTGCACGCCATGAAGTACCCACGCATACATGTGCAGAGTGTGATATAGTCCATAGTTGCGGATTTTTGGTCCCCCTCAAATTCTTTGAAATTAAAATTCGACCAGGTTTGACCCCATGAGAATTTTTGTTGGCTTTTTGTTTATTGATATTTGTGATATCATTCAGTTGACTAGTTGATTTGCTTCAAATCAGTACATGGTATTTTGCCAGTAGGATTGGCCCATGCCTCACTATGCAGATGGAAGTGTGAAAGTGTGGCTGTGAATTGGGGCCATTTTCAGCTTACGAGCACATGGCATACTTTACGGTGTAAAATGGAGCTTGAAAACCGCGTGGTCGACACCCTATTTTCTTTGCCAATTTTTGTTGGTCCTTGGACTGGGCACACTGTCGGTGAGTTTCAGGACAATTGAATAACAAGTTTTTTCTTTGGTGGAGGGGGAATATTACCCATTTTGGACCAATTTTAGAGGATTTTCCTGAAGTTTGAAGCAAGTTCAGTATGGGTTATGGGGACCCTGATTTTCGTCAACAAGGCTTACATCTGTCTCGGCTTTATGACAAGAGCCTACTCTTTCAGAAAATATATAGTTCTATGGGGGTTCTCTAATAACACGGTTGCTGTTTAGCATAAAATGAACCTGCCTACTGTTTAATTTCAGATGCCATGGCCCTTCTGTAGACTGCACCCTATATGACAGAACAGGCACTTTCTCAGGTAACATTAAATTTGCATATCTGACTAAAAAATTTCCATCCAGAACTAATATTGTTTACTATCAAGTTGAACACAATTCAAAACAATGCTATTCACACCCAACACAGGACTGAAATTAAGCAGCACAGGGGCTTGGGCTAGAAAGGGGGGAGGGGTAACTCTTAGCATGGCCAGGAAATATCTGTTAAAAGGTGTGTAGAATTGCCAACATCCATGTTGGTGTTTTATCGGGGGGAGGGAGGGAGGGGGGTTCAATTGTCCCAGGAATTTTTCAAAAGTTTTAGTGTCACAGAATAATTCCTCTGGGACCATTAAAACAGCCCTACCCATAAAACCAGCATTGGAGTTGGCAATACTATACTATACACAATGTAACAGATATTCCCCTGTTAAGAGTTATCCACCCCTCCCCCCCTTCAAGCCCAAGCCCCTGTGCTGGTTTCATAATTCCAGTCCTGTGTTGGGTGTGAATATCATTGTTTTGAATTGTGTTCAACATAATTGTAAACAATATTAGTACTGAATGCAAAATTTTCAGTCAGATATATTCAAATTTGACATAGCGGTCTAGCCTGACAAAATGGCGTCGCAAAAACTGTCAAAATATGAATGGGGTAGGGGAAAGGTATCGCTCTGTTTTATCTTAATATGACTTTCAACCATTGAGTGTCATATATCATTATACTTGTACAGACCCATAGATTGAAAAGAGTAGATAAAAAAAAAGCCACAAAAAGTACCCTTCACTTAAAGGCCTCAGTCCACAGTTGCGGATTTTTGGTCCCCCTCAAATTCTTTGAAATTAAAATTCGACCAGGTTTGACCCCATGAGAATTTTTGTTGGCTTTTTGTTTATTGATATTTGTGATATCATTCAGTTGACTAGTTGATTTGCTTCAAATCAGTACATGGTATTTTGCCAGTAGGATTGGCCCATGCCTCACTATGCAGATGGAAGTGTGAAAGTGTGGCTGTGAATTGGGGCCATTTTCAGCTTACGAGCACATGGCATACTTTACGGTGTAAAATGGAGCTTGAAAACCGCGTGGTCGACACCCTATTTTCTTTGCAAATTTTTGTTGGTCCTTGGACTGGGCACACTGTCGGTGAGTTTCAGGACAATTGAATAACAAGTTTTTTCTTTGGTGGAGGGGGAATATTACCCATTTTGGACCAATTTTAGAGGATTTTCCTGAAGTTTGAAACAAGTTCAGTATGGGTTATGGGGACCCTGATTTTCGTCAACAAGGCTTACATCTGTCTCGGCTTTATGTCAAGAGCCTACTCTTTCAGAAAATATATAGTTCTATGGGGGTTCTCTAATAACACGGTTGCTGTTTAGCATAAAATGAACCTGCCTACTGTTTAATTTCAGATGCCATGGCCCTTCTGTAGACTGCACCCTATAGTCTTTAAGCATCCCAGTCAATTGAGACGTCACCAAGTGTCATACACGGATCACGCTCGCCACTCTCGAGACCGGATATTTCAGTTCCCGTGGAAATGCATGCTCGAATGGAGATTGATCCGCCGCCCCGAATTGAAGAGCCGATGGTGATTAATCCGAGTGTCGAGAAGCCATTCCATCTCCCTTCCCTGCACCCTCGAATGGAAGAACCCATGGAGATCGATCCGCCGCCCCGAATTGAAGAGCCGATGGAGACTGATCCCAGTGTCGAGGAGACGTTCCATCTCCCTTCCGTGCCTAAAAATGAGAGAAGTAAGAGATCGGAGCTCCAGTATCCTGGATTGCCCGAAGACGCTTACGACAAACGGATCAGAGCGAACATGACCGAAATTAAACTTTCTCAAATGGCGGCTTCTGATTGGACAAGAGCCTAGGAGAATTGTAAATATACCCAAAGCTGCTCCCCCAGCGTGGGTATGGTGTACTGGAGAGGCTAATACAATTGTAACGAAAGTGCAGAATGCAAACGACCCATTGGGATCCCCTTTAATAAATCACTGCTGGTGTTTGATACGTGACTAGTGTGAAATCGAAAGTGACATTGTGTTTATGTGTGCGGTTCACTTACCTGATGGAATTCAACGCTGTAATTTTCCTAGAATGAACTATAATAATCCGGGAGACAGACAATGCCTCGAAATCCCGGTGAAGTTATCTCAAACGATCAGTCGGGACGGAAAAAGGGACTCTGGTGAGCTCACTTGCTTCGCTGTAGATGACGTCAGTCAGGAATCCGGAAGTCGGTTTCAGAGGGACAGTGAACTTTGCGGTCGTCGTGTGAATTAACTAGAGGGAGTTGGAAGCTGAGATTTACCAGTTACGTCCGTTATGAATTATGGTTTGTTCCTCCATAGCCATATTTATCCAGCGAAGTCCATATAAACTGATCGGTGGGAGGTGTGATTCTTTGACAATAAAGAGGGCGCTGGCATCGCCGACTTGTTTCTACCTTTATCTGCAGGAGAACGTTCTGATTCTACCTTTATCCACAGAAGAGCGGTAGCCCTATATAAGCCGGACTCCCGCTGAAACGACAGAGACCAGCAGAAACTTCGAGGTGAGAACACGCACAATCTATTGGGGAGAAGAAATCCAATACATTGCCGGGCCGGAGAAGGGCCGCGATCAGGCCGCCGAATTTGTGCCGCCGCCGAGCCGGGACCAGGCCGCCGAATTGAAGAAGTGCCGCCGCCGAATCCTATAGCATCATTGCATACATTTACACTCACTTACACGTCCGGGCTGTGTTTACTCTACTTCGATCTCTACCTATCTCAACCGTATCGCACAGTTGTGTGGGTATTGCGCTGGGAGTTAGAATATAGACACTTATCGTCAATGGTTATTCCTATCTCTACTGTACGGTAGTGCAGGCTCAGCTCTGGGAATTAACTAACGGTGCCCATACAGTAGTATAGGAAGAGGGTTACTAGACCAGGTGCCTACCCATCCACCGTGTGTTATCGATGTCCGATCCTATGTGGACCGTGTAGCCGTGGACTCTAGCCTTGATGATTCGTCCTTGTAGCGGGACCGCGGAGTGAGTCGCCGTGAGCGGGGTCGTTAAAGCCTGGGGGTGTATTCCTACGAGGGGTGCCGTCTGCTGCTGTGGTGAGCCGTGCAGTTGAATAGTCCTGCGATGTTACAGAGAGACGGGTCGGTGCCGTAGAAGCCTTTGTACTGTGATAGTACTGTCGTGCCCAGGCCGTCCGCATCCATTGACAGTTACCAACGCTTGGAGGGGCTTAGTCGTGTAAGACGAGACACGACGACGACGAGAAGTCCATACCACCCGAGGGAGAAAGACCGGGGGAAGGAAGACACACGCCGGACATAACCACGGGAGGGCCAGGTCGTGTAAGACGAGACACCCATACGGGAGTGAACGAAGACCTGGGGAAGGAAGCTAGACGCTGGACCTTACCACGAAGACCTGGGGAAGGAAGCTAGATGCTGGACCTTACCACGAATACCTGGGGAAGGAAGATAGAAGCTGGACCCATCCACAAGAGAACCGGTCGTGACCAGACTGTGGCTGTGACCAGGCCTGAACGCGATATAGCTAGGGCTATATATTTTGTACATATTTTCTATTATATTGAACTTCGGTTAAAGATAACTATAAGAATACAGGTAAATCCAAATCATAGATCAGGGATCTTCTTTGCAGGGATTATACGCTACCGCGATCTGAATCCTGTATTCCTGCTCATAGAATTATATGTCAGTATTGCATTAATTTGCTTTGGTTGTCATTACAGGTCTTCTTTCCAACCTCCTTGATCCAGACAAGGTGACAGGTTGAATCGAACTCCCTCGTTGGCCAAGATGAGTGCACGAGTGCGTTCCCGGTAGCCTGACAGTTTGTCTTGGGGACCCTGCGCATTCACTTGTGGATCTGAAACATCCATTTCCCACGCATAGAAAACGTTTCACAATGATTGATCTGTCATCCTTGTTGTTGTTGTTCTCTCATCTGTCAACATCATGGCGTCAAGGCGTTATGCTAGGGCGTTAAGGGGTACAGATAGGGCGTTAAGTCGTTGAGACGGGCGTTAAGGCGTAACAACTGGCGTTGACGGGCGTCACTGCATTTCGATGAATTGGTGTCAATTCCATAAAAAATCAGAGCTTTTGAGCTAATTCGCCAGGGCGTTAGATTTATATCCGAGAAAACGTTTAGAACGCATCTCCGGCGATCTAGGAATCCGGAACTTCCGGGACCTAGTCAGCCCCTGGACCCTCGCCTGTTGGGCTGTGATAGTCGACCCCTCCCCCATGAATTTTCGTTAGATCCGCCCCTGGAAATTGAAAACATTCGCATCCCTCCTTTGAAGTAGGTCAGCTACACAAGGGTTGTGAATAGCACAACTATGTTTCTCCTGATTATAATGTACATATTATTTCTACCTACCTTACCGCTGCATATATGTCTTTTCCTGCCGGCTTACCTATTTCTGGTCACCCACCGAGGCCCTGGAAAATGCAATCAGAATGCGCAATCAACTGTTTCAGGACATGCTGCCCAAACAGTATCCAAGCCTGCCCGTCGACGATTAGGTCACACCGAGCAAAGATGAAAGTTTCTGAAAGGACGGCTTCTGATTGGAACAAGAGCAGCCGAGAATACATCTAACGGACCAAAACGAATATGACAGATACAGTGCCAAATGGCGGCCTCTGATTGGACAAGAGTCTTCTTGAATTGTAAACATACCCAACGCGGCTCCCCCAGCGTGGGTATGTTATGATGGCGGGGAAAATAAACCATATGAAAAATCATGTTGTTGTTGTTCTCTCTTCTGTCATCTTTGTTCTCTCATCTGTGTATATCATGGCGTCAATTACAACACATATAAGGGAAGTGGGAAGAGGTGCCGACATACTGGCAGAGCCACATGACTTCACAGTATAGTCGTCCGGTTAACCTATTCTAAAGCACATACCAAGAATCTAACGATTCGTGATATATGTTGTATCTCAGGTACGCTTTTATTGTACCTGTTCATGTGGCAACTTGGATGATATGACCACACGGCCCCTAGCACCGGCAGAAGCGGTATTAGATACAAATCTAGAGAGCTATGATGGAAATGCTCTGACAAATCGTATATTGGTAATTGGCGAGCTGTTTCGCTGTGAAATGCTAGGGCGTTAAGGCGTAACGACGGACGTTGACGGGCGTCACTGCATTTCCAATGAATTAGTGACAATTCCATGAATATCAGAGCTTTTGGGCTAATTCACCAGGGTGTTGAAGCGTTCAGCTTGGCGTTGGCGGGCGTTGCTACAAGATGCCACTTCACACGACGCATTCGGACCAAGGATGGTCCATTTCTATGGTGTTCTATTTGTGCCAAGTTTCCGTCGCCTTTTAAAAACGCGACGTCGCCTTTTGAAACGCGACGTCGTGTTTTTAAAACACGACGTCGCCTTTTGGAAAACACGACGTCGCCTTTTAAAACGCGACGTCGCGTTTCTTTCCTATGTTTTTGCATTGTAAAACTCGACACAACGGAACTCGACGTCGCGTTTTCAAAAAGCGACGTCGTGTTTCACCCACGTCTTGTTTGGCAATGTTAAAAGATAGGAAAGAAACGCGACGTCGCGTTTTAAAACGCGATGTTTTTTTTAAAAGGCGACGTCGCTTTTTCAAAAGGCGGCGTCGCGTTTCAAAACGCGTCGCCTTTTGAAACGCGACGTCGCCTTTCGAAACGCGACGTCGCCTTTCGAAACGCGACGTGAAACACGTCGCCTTTTGAAATACGACGTCGCGTTTCAAAAGGCGACGTCGCGTTTCGAAAGGCGACGTCGCGTTTCGAAAGGCGAGTCGCGTTTCAAAAGGCGACGCGTTTTGAAACGCGACGTCGCCTTTTGAAAACGCGACGTCGCCTTTTAAAAAACACGACGTCGCGTTTTAAAACGCGACGTCGCGTTTCTTTCCTATCTTTTAACATTGCCAAACAAGACGTGGGTGAAACACGACGTCGCCTTTTGAAAACGCGACGTCGAGTTCCGTTGTGTCGAGTTTTACAATGCAAAAACATAGGAAAGAAACGCGACGTCGCGTTTTAAAAGGCGACGTCGTGTTTTCCAAAAGGCGACGTCGTGTTTTAAAAACGCGACGTCGCGTTTCGAAACACGACGTCGCGTTTCAAAAGGCGACGTCGCGTTTCAAAAGGCGACGTCGCGTTTTGAAAAGGCGACATAAACTTGGCACAAATAGAACACCATGCATTTCTATCCCGAACATCTTTCTTCACACCCCAAAATGTCCACTTTGGCTACTACTCCTATACATGTACTCTGTGCATACGCAGAAGTTTTGTACATGGACTTGCTCAAATTACATGTGCATGGACAGGGTACATTTACATGGACAAGAGTACATGTACATGGACAGATATGGTATAACACAGGACAGATAAGTTATAACACATGGCATATGGTATAACGCATGACAGATATGGTATAACACAGGACAGATATGGTACAATATAGGACAGATTTGATATAATACAGGACAGATATGGTATAATGCAGCAAAGATATGATATAACACAGTACAGATATGGTATAACACAGCACAGATATGGTATAATACATGACAGATATGGTATAACGCAGGACAGATATGGTAAAATACTGGACAGATATGGTATAATACAGCACAGATTTGGTATAACACAGGACAGATATGGTACAATACATGACAGATATTGTAAACACAGGACAGATATGGTATAATACAGGACAGATCTGGAATAATACAGGACAGATATGGTATAATACGGCAAAGATATTGTAAACACAGGAGAGATATTGTAAATACAGCACAGATAAGGTATAACACAGGACAAATATGGTATCACACAGCACAGATATGGTATAATACATGACAGATATGGTATAACACAAGACAGATATAGTAAACTACAGGACAGATATGGTATAACACAGGTCAGATATGGTATAACACAGGACAGATATGGTATAACACAGGATAGATATGGTATAACACAGCACAGATATGGTATAACACAGGACATATGTTATAATGCAGGACAAATATGGTATAACACAGGACAGATATGGTAAAATACAGGACAGATATGGTATAACACAGGACAGCTATTCTGTGCTGGTTAGAAGTCAACTAGTATTCCGAAGGAAAATTATGTCATTTTAGTGATGAAAAACATGGTTCCGGTACTATATGATGCTAAATGGCGCGATATGATTATTACCAAAAAAGCATTGAAAAGGCACCGCAGAATAAAAATAATGACGCGTGCTATTCCGTAAATGTGAAAGGGTTGTTTTTTTAAATCCCCCAGGACTCAAATCCAGGCATCTTCCAGAAGATAGCATATGCAGGACTTTTGTTTAACAAACACAAACAACATTGGAATAGCACATGTGTCGATTATTTGAAAAAAAAGATTTCTCAAACTACGTGAAAGGTTCATGGACAGAGCGACATGTTTGCAGAAGTTTTATTGATGATTTTCCAGTCCGACACAGGCAGAGAAACATGAATTTGCAGAAAAAAAGCAAACCTGCATTTTTACATAATACATGTATAATGGACCACGTTGATTATTCGCAGAGTTTTGATTCCGCAGACTGCAAAGAGGTTTTGTGGGCTAGGGGACATGTTGGTTCAAGTTCATGAATGCATTTCCAGTGCCATGAAAATATGAATTAGACTCAAAAGTAAATATGAATTTTGCATGTAAATTCCGTAAATGTGAAAGGGTTGTTTTTTTAAATTCCCCAGGACTCAAACCCAGGCATCTTCCAGAAGATAGCATGTGCAGGACTTTTGTTTAACAAACACAAACAACATTGGAATAGCACATGTGTCGATTATTTGAAAAATTTCTCAAACTACATGAAAGGTTCATGGACAGAGCGACATGTTTGCAGAAGTTTTATTGATGGTTTTCCAGTCCGACACAGGCAGAGAAACACGAATTTGCAGAAGAAAAAACCCCCTGCATTTTTACATAATACATGTATAATGGACCACGTTGATTATTCGCAGAGTTTCGATTCCGCAGACTGCAAAGAGGTTTTGTGGGCTAGGGGACATGTTGGTTCAAGTTCATGAATGCATTTCCAGTGCCATGAAAATATGAATTAGACTCAAAAGTAAATATGAATTTTGCATGTAAATATTGTACATGTTGTTTGCATTGAATTTTAATACAATTTGGGATTTACAGAGAAAGAGATGAGTTCGCCATCTACATTATATGTCAGTGAAAGTTTGTGGATGCTTTTCCAGGCCAAAACATGCAGAAAAATATGAATTTGAACCAAAAACTAAAACATACATTTTACAAAAAACATGTATAAATGTATACATGTAAAGGGCCACGTCCCCCTTGGTTCGGGTATTGATTTGACGACTAATTGGCTATAGTTCGATGGGCCGATACTGATCTGTGTTAGAAGACATGTCATAGAAGATGTTCGCATACATTTGGAGTAATGTGTCTTGGAAACAAGAAATGACTCGAAGTACAAAACAATGACAACAACAACAACAACAACGCCCATGTTATTCTAAGGTGGATTTTTTCGTGTTTTGATGACGGACGGAGATTGATGTGTGTCATATGACATGTCAGACAATAGATTTATCGATATGTACAGTAAAATGAAACAGATATTACATAATTCTTCAATTTTCTCGGAAACGTCGAAAACTGGGTTTAGGCATTTGAACAAATTACATTTGAATAGTATTTTAGCCTCGCTGATGCGGTGAATGAAGACAACCGATTATAAATAAAATGTGGCTGGTAAACCAACCTGATTTCTATACATTATATACTACCGTCTGATAGACAGGAGATCTTCTTAAATTTTATACAACTTGTCGCTATGTTGTTATGGGTGAACTGCTCAAAAGCGCACACTCAGTAGATAAAGAGGAAATATACTCTGTAGCAGATCATAAAACTGATTATTATGACCGGCTATCAGATCAGTCCATTTCCCGTGGTAGGGTTGTTTCTGTAAAAAAGGAATCAAACACATTCGGGCAGAAACAGTTGACATTTGTCCGTGAATGTTTTGATTAGAACCAGACTCTCTACAGCGAAGACACATATCATACTTCAAACATTTATTATTTATTATTCACGCGTGTGACCGAGGAAAACCCGCGTGCGGTCGGATAACCCGCGCAGGCGTGCGGCCGGGCCCGGGAAAAATCCAGTGGGAAAACCCCCCGGAATGTCCCCGCTCCAAGGTCACGCCCGTTAGTCACACCGGAAATGACGTCACGCATGACGTCATTACGGAAGTGATGCATTGTGGGATAGAGTGCACTCAGAGGTCAAAGGGACTCTATCAGCCCTTTATATTCTTGGGACTACTTTCTGGCATCACCGCCAGATCGCATCTTTTGCGGAGGAATTCGAGGTCAAAAGTCATGTGACCTTGCCTTCTCAGCCGAGGTCAAAATACTCGCTTCTGATTGGCTGTCAAAGCAAAAATTGGAACTCTTTTGTGTTCGAAGGTATCTTTTGCTCCCCAATATGCATTTTGTTTAGGTCAAAGATCAATATGCGTTTAAATGCTCGTTATATACTACTGACATTTTCTCTTGTTGCAAAATTGTGACACCTTCAACCAAAATCATATTTAGACTGACTATTTAAGAATTATTTGTTGTTAAAAATAGCTAAAATTGGTTTTGGTTAACGGTGCCCTCTTTTTGTAACAAAAAAAAACAAATCTGCACCAAAATACGAAAATAAGCCAATGTACAAAATTTGATGCGCCATAAATCCGTTTACGTGCATCTGCAGCCCTTCATTATTTCGTGTGTTATAATTCAGCATGTAAGCTGTACAAAATGGTCCACTTCATATCCTTTTGATAATAGTGAAAGTTTGGCCCAGCAAATCGAACAGCTTGAGGATTCCTCCGTTAAATGAACACAAATATGGGACTAATAAACGCCTCTGATGCAAATAAAACCGACATCAGTACTTTGAGCACTTTGGTCAGATCTATGGACCATGCCGATAACGAAACTGAATAGTGCCCTTGAGCGTTTAAAAGAAACACCTTGTTTCCATGGCAACCATGGTACAAAAAAAATAACTGATATTTTAGGAATGTGAATAATTACATCAATACCTAAATATTTTCGTTATCCTTAAGTATAGAGAGATAAAACTACACTCTATCTAGGAGTCTATCTGTACCTGTAAATATCCAAGATGGCCTCTTTGGCGACGTCACAATGACGTCATTTTTCAGCAAAATATATTTTTTGCCGCATTTGTGGACTGATTTTTCTAATTTTTCATTTATACAGTTTTCTTCGCATGATCTGTGGAATAAATTAGAAAATAATTATGAAAAAAACACTTTTGAACACGTTTAGTCCCTTTTAAAATATGAAAAATTAGAAGAACAGAGGCCAAGATACCAATTTTGTCACATCCAGTTGGTCGCTATCTTTGTCTGGTGAAGATTTGTTCAGAGGGTTCTGCAATAGGATAAAAATTACCTAGGACGTGATACGCTATTGCCTCTAAACTACATGTATATAGTCCCCAGATTTCTTAGTTCTGAAGTCCCAGAGAGAAGTTCACTTAAAGTGGGCGTGTGTGTGTGTTGAGTGATGGGTCAAGGGAAGGCAAGATCTCACGCCCCTTCCCAGTCCAAACATTCCGGAATCTCAGTTTCTTATGGTTTTATTTTTGGTTTCTTTTATGGACCGTTATGGAATCAAACTCTAACATTAAACAGAACTAAAAGATGACAGATATGATGACGCCACGATGGCGTAATATTTAATACACTTCAGTTTCTGCAGTTAATTTTGGTCTGATTTTTTCAGTTTTATATTAAGGCAATTTTCTAGGTATAACCAGGATTATATTAGAAAATAAAGATGTTTTTGAACTAAAACAATTCTGGCCGCTTTGATGCCAGAGAAGATAGTAATCTGATTTACATCTCAGGTCAGTGGCTTGCAAATATGTTTAAAATGATGGTGACAGGAAACACTGGATTTTTCCAAAGTGTTACCTCTCAATGTTTCCATGACCGAGAAAGGATAGCGGCACGGGAAAAGGCTCGCAGGCCACTTCCATGTATTCCCAATCCTTATTTTGGTTCAGCTTTAATGTACTTGTGGCTCACTCGAGCTGCTTGTTGACAAACCCATTACATCACAATATTAATTCATTTTCAAAAACGATATATCCGCAGACAACTGAATATACATGTTCAGGAACCCGCTTTCCTTTGGTAAGCGGTAACATATAATGGTGCTATGAAATATAGTGATGTATCGACAAGAATCGACGATTGATATTCTGACTGCACTGCTCCCAAAGACATCAGCACGAGAAACTTTCTGACACTTATGGTATTTCCGTATTTCTGCGATGCTTCTACTGTTGATATTCACGTTTAATAGCTTGCACAAATCGAGTACAGGATTCGGAGAGCAGTGATGATACTATGGCTGTGCATATCCCACAGATAGTCATTCGCCAGCGTCAGACGTAAGAAACGGCCATGTTTTCAAGTAGAAAACCCCAACATATTCAGGGAAAATCACAAACAATATCCAACACCGAATACAAAATAGACCTAGGCCGAAATTCATATAAAACCAAGTGTACGAGTATCCCATGATAACTAATCACTGAAATTATTCTTGTCATTATCTAGTATTATTTCATTTCATTTTATCATTTAATACCTATTTCAGCAAACGTTCAGAGAGCCTGACATTCCATGGGCACCACTCACTGGATAGTGCCTCCCCTGACGGTTATGTCGATGACTTTTATTTTGCCATCTTTGGTATATGGGGTAGTTTCGCACCTTTTCGTTCTGCTATGAACTAATTTGCAATGGAGTGTAATCTGTGGTCCTCATTTGTCGTACAGTGCGGTAACAGTGTATGTATGTCGAATACAGATTACATTTGTAGTAGTTGGCTATTGGTAATGGTACACGTACAATGACAGAAGGTTGATAACCGGTAACTTTCAGAATGATCATGTATCTTGTGTAAGCTTCATTAAACAATTTGTTGTTTAAAGTTGTCTTTCTGTTTGAATTACTGGAATCCAGAACCTACTTAATTCCTGATACTACTGATGTATATTGAAACTAGCTAAGAGGATTCAAATACATTACCCTGTGCAGCCGAGCGGCATGTCAGGTAGGGAAGGGGGTATAGCGGAAGGGGGGGGGGAATTGATGCTCATCCACCAATGTCGGATCAATTGAGGGTCACCGTTGGACCGATGCAATTGTATTTTATATACGTTGTGCCGACGTTGATCCGCTACTGATTCAGTGTTGGTGTCACTCTTAAACCGACGTCGGCGCCATCATCGGGCCGCGGTGCAAAAGGTCGTTGAGCCGTCGTCGCTTGCCGACATTGGCCTGATGAAACTCAACATATTGGGCCACCGCGGATACGACTTCTTCTTCTTGTACGTATTCCCCCTCTACATGTAGGTTCGTGTCCCCATCGTGGATTCCTCGGACTTCCCAAGAGTTGCAGCCTGTCTTGTGAGGATGCTCATGTGTCGTCTTTCCTCTCAGGTCAGTACCAGTTTTCTGTCACGCGTTTCACCGGCGAAAACGTTCTTCAGACGTCTCCACCGTGAACCCTTCAGGTTTCTAATACATAAGTTAGATTGTGAGAGTGAATTCATTCTTCAAGCTCCAATCAGGTTGGAACAGTTGGATCGTAGATATCACGAGTACAGTATAGTGATCCAATGTATCAGCAGCCCAATTCCTTAAACCTTGGAATATTACCAATCGCCCGAACGCAAACCCCGCATTCGCCGACAATACTGCTGCTCAATACCCTTCACTAATACTACAGTCACTGGACTTTTATGTTCCCACTTCTCCGTACGGGCGCCGTCCACCGATAAAACGTCCTAAAAGCCCAATTGAAGAGTATAGTAATACCTGGTTGCAGTGCAGATCAAAAGTTATTTCTGTGTCTCATGTCCGTCTTTTATACACATCAGACCTCGTACACATAACGTCTTGTTGCTGGGTTGAAATTCCCATTCAGATTTTTGAACAGGATTCACGGCCGCGCGCAAGTCGCCGGAAGTGACATAATATATAGTAAAATAGATGTTTGCCGAACATTTCGTTTACTTTTCAAATCTGTATAATAACTCTGTTGACCTAGCGTTGAAAAGAATTATCTGGAGATTATTTTCCCTGTTTATCTGAACAGAGCATATGAAAAGTAGTTCGCTCATGTGCAAAACTGAAGGAGTTGTTCGGCCGAAATCAAACTGAACCGTGCATACGTGGGTTCCCCCCCATACGTCATAGCAACGTAGTAAACGTCAACTTCCGCTATTGGAGGCAGGGATGATAAATAGGCCTGTGAAATGGAGCATGCGCTGTGGGGAGGATGTTCAGGAACAAGAACTCAACCACGATTTGGAGAAATCCCAGACTTCTTGTTTCACTTTCGTTAGCGATTATTTTATCGCTGTATGCAATTTCTGTGTCAACTAGAAAATTTGGTAGCATTCTCCGTTAGTATCACAAAACAGGATGGATAAAAATACTGGGCGGTGAGTTGATTCGGTTCGGTGTTTTGTTTAGTCCTGATTTAACGTTTCAGGATACCAAAATTCGTTACACATGGTCCGTTAGAAGAAAATAATACCACATGAAGTTGAGATTCCGGAATATCTGACCTGGGTGGGGCAGTGAAATTTGTCCCTTTAACGGTCTTCTTCTTGGTGCTCTGAAACAAAGAATCAGTGAGAGCATACGTTTTTAGACTTTATAGCTGATGACGTTGTGGTCATTTTGAGGCTACTTGCAGAGCGAAACATCACGTGTCAATTACAGATGGCGCCCATGTGATCCTGACAAAAATGGCATCTTGGTCATATTTTCTTCTAGATGTTTGACCTTTTCGTGTAAAAATGCCCCAAAGTATTTTATTTCATTTCACATAATTATTTTTCAGTTTACACCACAGTCTATGGCATATATAACGCATTTGAAGAAAAAAGCTAAGAAATTAACTTTCAGAGGGACCTTCTTCAATATTTTTACATTTAAAGCTAAAGCGTGACTCAGAGATATAGTGCGGCAAGTTTTGTTTTCCTAAAACAAGGTATTGATGAAATTATACACATGCCCAGAATATGAGTTATTTTGTGCCAAAGTCTAAAAATGTTTTATCAAAATACGCAAGGGTGCCAAGTGGGCACCTTTCTTTTTCTATATGCACATGATATATAGATATGAAATCAATCAAAAATCATCCTTGAACCTTCACTGCAAGGTTTCGCCAAAAATGTCTATTAGACTGCCGTAGTATAAGTGGCAGAATCTGACCGTACCGATCCGGGTTTCTGGAGCTAGGTTTTGTTTTTAACTTAGACTTCCGCATAATCTGGGGCTATATATACCCAGGGGCGTTTGAGCGTTACATGACGAAGCTATTTATGTCGTTGTAACAAGCAACGCCTAACTCTTTTCAGACGACTTGAAAATCCATTACTGTCTATGTTACAGCTTTCAAATATTTGTTCTTTAGCTGAAAGCATGGGGACAAATATGAATGTCACAGTGTCGCTGGCATCTTTGAAAACTGACCACTTCTACTTTGTACGGAAGTATACCGTCTCCAATCGAATTATCTTCTATTTGGATATGCATAGCAATACATGCAGCAGGAGAATCTGCACGCACCAACTGGCACGTTATCCATTGAGCAACGCGTAAATTCATACTAGGAAAGGTTGAAAATACCCTTATATACCTATTAGGGGGCAGGTCCATATACGTCTATGGTATAGGCCCAATGGGGAACAGTAGTCCCTTTCTATACTACTGGGAACCCACGACATTTGCGGTATGGAGTGTGGTACCTCATTTTCTCTGTCTCACGCTGGGTCGTGTGAAGTGTGATAGGGAAGCGCTCGTTAGTCCAAGAGCTAGCCGTACTTTTAATTGTACGTCGGAGGGCAAAAGATTTGAGCATGTTTTTTTAGGCCAGAATTTTGAAAGTCTGAAAATGCACGTCTTGGTGGTCAAAGCTGCTGCATTTTGGATGAAAAACGCGATTTTTCGATTTTATAATGATAACGATAAAACGAATGTTAAATTACCAAAAATTTAACTGCGCATCCATATCTGACTCCGAATTGAAGGTGCTGAACTGGTCCAAGCATACACTTGAGAAAAAGCCATATGTAATTGATTACAGTGGTCTCACGCAATTATTTCGTCCAAAATGAGGTTAAAATTGCTCAAATTCATAAAACATATCGCCAGAATTATTTCGCTGGTATCTGTATTTCAATGGGTAGGTTATCTTCATGCTTCCCGAAAATTGACCACAGTCATTGGACATTCAGCAATACCAAATATAACCATCATCACCCGATTCTTGTAGCGAAATACGCCATAAAGTTACCCTACTCCCTTTTTCGGCAGAATCGGCTAAATGTGAATATTTTTCTGCAGAGACGGTGATTTGGCTCCATAATTTGGCTCAATTTCGCGAACAGAGAGCTGAAACTTTAGCAACCTGTATCTGGGCACCGATGTATCAAACGATGCAACTTATGTCTCGTTGGCCATCATACTTACGTCACGGTGACGTCATGAATTCCAATCGTCATTCAACATATTATTTTCTCGCTATTTTCACTTTTTTTACATTATTTCACGGACTGATACCCTACGTTGCATACCTCCTCCATACGCTGCGTGCCTTAGCTCTGCTAACATACCAACTTATTATCCACTGTTTGCGGGGTAACAGACTGATGTACTTAACCGGAAACAAATGTTTAGATTGCAGTATATTAATTGCATGTCCTGTGTTATGTTTATGGTAGAAACAATGAACAGAGCTGCACGTACAAGGAAACAGAAAGCTTTTATAAGACAGGCAGCATAATAGTGTACACCAGTTATTTATTAAGTAAATAATACAACGTTTAATATCTATTTTGAGCTCAGTATCACAGTGACGTAAAATGGCGAATATCTCCAAAAAATCTGAAATGCAATTTGTGCGCTGATCCACCTTGATGCCGCTCTCCCACCTTGTAGGTTTTATTGTAGAATTTTGTAGGTGCGCAGATACCAAATCTATGTATAAACGTATTTGCCTCTTATCTCGATGATAGGTGTTGGGTGTGACAGTCCCGGATAAATCCCCCCCCCTCCCCGCCCCCCCCCCCACTACCCTCCTCAAAACCTAGACGTGCATCTCTAGACCAATCGTCATGAGTAAAATTTCAATTTCCGTAACCAGCTAGGTACATGTATTATGGTCGCATTGAACTCACTATAATACTATGTTTACTGTGTTTATTTACTTGAGTATGTCACAAAAAAATATTTACTATTCTTGAAAATGGATACCAATGCGACCCCGAAATCCAATATGGTGTCAAATATGGTCGCCATATTTCTTGAAATTATGGATTTCCCACAAGTCGCAGCATATATTCTCAAAGATGTGTCTGAAAACTCACGTTTGAAACTAAAAGGTAAATGATGTAAATTAGTGTGCATACTGGGGTAACTAAGCGTTGAATATGGCACGATCGAGAAATTCTAGAACAATTAATCGTAGATAAATTCTTAATGGCGTCAACGAAAAGTTTGGAATAATGTTTTTTATGTTTTTATTATCTCTCCCCAATTTTGAATTCCACTATAATTTTTATTCTGAAGACTAAACAAATAGATTCAACGTGGGCGCAGGGTCATTGGATCATTTGATATGATGAAAGAGCCTTCAGTTTTGATAAATTTGCACAATCAACTAAATACAATATCTTTATCTATACAAGCAACATGGAACAGCAGGATTTTCAGATGACCTCACAGGGCTGCCATTTTGAATTTGACAATCATATTTCGATTTTGGGGATATGCAAGTAGCTTCAAAATGGGCATAAGATTTAGGCTATGCATATAGATATATCTCGATTTTGATAAATTTGGACAATGGGCTAAGAATAATGCCTTAAACTAAACGAGCCGCATGAAAAATATGATTTTTAGATTACCCTATATTGGCCAGATACCTCCATATGGGCGCCATTTTGGCCATTAAATATTGAACTGAGAGATATGTGAATAGATTCAAAATGGACGTAAGATGTTAGGCTATGCTTAGAGATCTCAGTGTGGAAACATTTGCACAGATAGCTAAGAATAATGCCTTGAAGAAATCGAGTAACAAGAA
Source organism: Hanleya hanleyi (assembly GCA_036873755.1). Lineage (NCBI taxonomy): Eukaryota > Metazoa > Mollusca > Polyplacophora > Lepidopleurida > Hanleyidae > Hanleya > Hanleya hanleyi. The sequence goes on from JAVTVY010000816.1 coordinate 20,373, forward strand.
AAAATATTACTTTCGGATGACCTCATATGGCCTCCATTTTGAATTTGACGTCAAATCTTGATCTTAGAGATATGTAAATCGATTCAAAATGGACGTAACCTGTCAGGCTAAGCTGAGATATCTCTCACTTTTTATATGTTTTTCGTTATATCTTAATGTTGACTAAAAGCAAATAGATTCAAATGAGCGTAAGAAGTTAGGCTATGCTTAGATATCTCTCGATTTGGAAACATTTGCACAGATAGCGAAGAATAATGCCATCAACATAACGAGCAAAATGAAAAAAAGAAAAAAAAGAGAAGATTTTCGGATGATCTCATATGGCCGCCATTCTGAATTTGACGTCAAATCTTTATCTTAGAGATATGTGATTAGATTCAAAATGAGCGTATTTTTCAGGTTATGCTTAAATTGCTCTCACTTTCGATACATTTGCAGTGATCTAAGAAGAATGCCATTAGCTGTAAGAACACGAGAAAAAAAGTATGATTTTCAGATGACCCCATATGACCGCCATTTTGAATTTTATCAACACATCATAATCTTGGAGAAAAGCAAATAGACTCAAAATGGGCGTAAGATGCTAGGCTATGCTTAGATGTCTCACAGTTTTGGCAACCTTTCACAATGAGCTAAGAATTTTGCCTTGAATTATACGCAAAACATATATGGAGGCGATTTTGAATTTGATCATCAAACCTTGATCTTAGGGATATATAAATAGATTCAAAATGGGAATAAGATGTTATGCTATGTTTAAAGACTCCTGAGTTTTGAAAAATGTGCACATTGAGCTAAGAATAATGTATTGAACTATACGAAAACATGAAAAGTGTAATTTTCAGATGACCCCCGCATGTCCGACTTTTGAATTAAACCATCATATTTTAAGCTGAAAATCGGCGATGTGGTACTTTTATTGACCTCATAAATCGCTGATATACATATTATATTGTCTGTCTTAAAGCTTTCAGTTTTCCTTTTGCGTAGAAGCTTTGTTCATTTTTTTCTACTACAAAGGACATCCAATTATTACATTTTAACAGAAACAGTTGTATTGAGTTAAATATATCAGTCCAAAAATTAAAAAATCAATCAATAAATAAAAAAAATTCACGAATGACGTTTGGAATTCATGACGTTAACGTGACGTCAGTATGAGGGCCAGTGAGATATAAATTGTATCGTTTGATACAGCCCCAAATACATGTACGGGTTGTTGAAGTTTTCAGCTCTCTGTTCGCGAAGATGAGCCAAGTAGTATACAGACAGCAAAACGAGGGCCCTTGACCTCAGAAATTTGCATATGACCTCTGTGACGTCACGCGACAGCCAATCAGAAGCGCGTATTGTGTCATATGGGGTGTGGTGGATGGGTGGGTGGTGGGTTTAAGATGGCGGCCGGTGTGAGTGAGTGCAAGATGGTGGTGGATGGGTGGGTGGTGGGTTTAAGATGGCGGCCGGTGTGAGTGAGTGCAAGTGTGGTGGATGGGTGGGTGGTGGGTTTAAGATGGCGGCCGGTGTGAGTGAGTGCAAGTGTGGTGGATGGGTGGGTGGTGGGTTTAAGATGGCGGCTACAATTGCTGCAGGGGATGTATTCAGGATGTATTCATCCGCGGTGATGCGGTCTGACCGCGGTTTTGGCGGTGATTCGGTCTCGGGGAAAAGCTTCCGCGGAGAAAAAGTAGTCCCTAGATAAAATGGTCCGATGGGGTCGAGTGAGGTATCAAAGTGAAGCTTATGTGAAGGGGCATCTAATGGGCTGGGTGTGGGGTTGAACTATCGGCATTCTGCGCATGCGCGGTGGCCGAAGGGTATGAAAATAGACGTTTTGGAGCCAGGGGAGCCCCTAATGGTCCAATCGGGTCGAGTGAGGTATCAAAGTGAAGCATTCGTGAAGGGACATCTGATGGGCTGGGTGTGGGGTTGAACTATCGGCATTCTGCGCATGCGCGGTAGCCCAAGGGTATGAAAATAGACGGTTTTGAGCTAGGGGAGCCCCTAATGGTCCGATGGAGGCGTATGAGGTATCAAAGTGAAGCATTCGTGAAGGGGCATCTAATGGGCTGGGTGTGGGGTTGAACTATCGGCATTCTGCGCATGCGCGGTAGCCGAAGGGTATGAAAATACACGTTTTGGAGCCAGGGGAGCCCCTAATGGTCCAATCGGGTCGAGTGAGGTATCAAAGTGAAACATTCCTGAAGGGGCATCTAATGGGCTGGGTGTGGGATTGAACTATCGGCATTCTGCGCATGCGCGGTGGCCCAAGGGTATGGAAATAGACGTGTTGGGATGTAGGGGAGCCCCTAATGGTCCAATGGGATCGAGTGAGGTATCCAAGTGAAGCTTAAGGGAGGGGGTGGGGTTGAACTATACCGTTTAGGTGTATTGAGCTGCTCTATCTAATTTTTATCTATTTTTACATCTTTTCCAGCTGTCAACTGTTATGGTTAGGCCACAATGTTGCCATTTTCCCCCCTCCCTACATTTAGCGTTCATAAAACATTCAAGCTAGTCTGGTGATAATAAAATTTAAAGATCACATGTCCAACACATACTCACATAATGAAAGCAAGAATCGAACTTGCGACCCCTCGAGATGAAGGATACCCGTCCAGGTTTCATTTTTTTGAGGTGTACTGAAATGCTCTCTCTAATTTATGCCACGGTATCTATTTTTACATCTAGGTTGAAGATTTATATCGACACTGCTACACACTTTTCGAGATGTGTTTTCACTTTCGATGAAAGCACAAAACAGTCTAAAATGAGTCTAAAAAAATTCACCTACGCTAATATTTTCTAGTGTTTTGTAGAATATAGATTCGCGTTCATTTCTATTTCGTCAAGAAAAAATGTTTTGTAGAATATAGATTCGCGTTCATTTCTATTTCGTCAAGAAAAAATTTTCATCTCGAAAATTGGCAGATTGAAATGTTCTCTCTCTCTCATTTTATGCCACGGTATCTATTTTTACAGCTGTCAACTGTTATGGTTTGGTCACAATGTTGCCATTTTCTCCCCTATATTTAGCGTCCACAAAAAGAACAGTATATTACAGCAATTATGTTCAAGAAAACACCCCGCTAGAAAATTGTCTTCAAATTGTCTGTTGTTGTGGGAGTATAAAAAATCCTGGTCAACAGGGGCGCGTATATTTCGTGCGACGCTATGTTGCCAATGCATTGAAATTTGAATAGGTTGTCTGCATGGGTTTCAACGCAAGTATAGTACTAAAGTCTAGCTTACCTGATAAAAGAGTTTAGTCCAGATGTATACCTATATTCCATACTCCCGGGCGTTTGATGCATATCTGGGGGCTGTTTTTTTCCTAGGTGGGTATACCACACCATGAAGCCTTCATCACGATGCATTCGTATCCTAAAAAAATATGGGTATCACCACGAATCTCATTCCATATATATTTTTTCGAAATTCACAGATATTTCCATCGGTAAATCCGGTGTTCAGTATACCACATGGATGAAATGAACGCACTAAACTATGAAGCTAATGATTTTGGTCAGCGGCACACACATGCTCCCTGGTTTGGTGTCGACATCCCAGCGGTTTTCTGTTTCTTGGCTTGTCACGGATTTTTTCGAAATTCACAGATATTTCCATCGGTATAAATTCGGTCTTCAGTTTACCACATGAATGAAATGAAAACACTAAACTATCAAGCTAATGATTTCGGCCAACGGCACACACACACATGTTTCCTGGCTCTACCTGGTGTCATGGTGTCGACACTCCAGCGGTTTTCTGTTTCTGGGGTGTGACGGTAGATCAATTTCTCCCTCCCATACACCCACGTGGGGTGGGTGTGGTAAAACAGAGGGTGTTCAGCCAATGAACTATAAGAAAAAGATATGTGTGTGCATATTAATAAACCACGTTGGCTGTATAGGTCGTAGAAAATGAGCGCCTAAAAAATGAACACATTTCATTACACTGTTGCGAATTGTTGCGAGTGCACGTGTGACTCAGTGCGTTTTCATCACATCCAGCTTTCACAGAATAGAATATCGGCAGTTGTTTCCGCCCATGCGATGAGAAAATAGGCCTGATTTCGCACGTAGTTTTCGTGCAAACGTCTCGCACAAGTTCTCGCAATAAGGCCTGTACGAAAATTTGAGAGCGGCCAACATGAGTTTGTGTGTGATAGAAGTATAGCTTACGTTTATTTCGCCTACATCCATTGAAATTCACACCGACATTATCGGCTTTGGCCAAGACACGGCCTCGGTGGAAACTGCGTTGTTGATATTTCGGTCATGACGTCATCATTTGTTCAAATTTACCGGGAACCCCCTTATATGGTTTTAGCAACAGTTACGTAGCGTAGGGTGGCATATATTATCTTTGGGTTGGATAAAAAATAATAAATAAATAAATAATAATAATAATAATAAAAAAAATCAAAAAAAAAAATCGGCGAGTAGTAGACGAAGGGAAAATTGGGAAGTACTGACCATGCCCCAGAATACTTCATATGCATATCACGGCCTTAAGGCCTATGTAAGATGTAATCTACTTCACATTTTAGTAGTATAAAAAGCGCAAGTCCTATTGACCTTGCCCCTCCAAAGAAATAAAATCGGCTCTATTTTACAGGAGTATATACGCAGGTCACGTGGGTTGTGACGTCACTTCCGGGTTTTCACTAAAAACTACCTCCAAACATAGAAGAGTTCCAATTTTTCCCCTTAGACGTCCGTATGTTCATCCTCCAAACCCAGAAGAGTTCCAATGTTCAACCTCCGGGGTGTTTTCCACCGGCCTGGCCCGCCCCAGCACGCAGCGCGCGCGCGCGCGAACGCGGGTTCTCCGGCAGTGCGCGGCATCACCGGCAGCGCGCGGATGCATATGCCATTGTGGAAAACCCCCACAGACAGGTCAGTACATGCATTCCTATGATGTTCACGCATAATAAAAATGTAATCTGTGTTGTTGTTGTTGCTCCCTTTTTTGGACTAACCCATCAGAATAGTACGTATCACGGACTACACCCGTAGAGCTACATCTGGTCTATAAAACACGTCCCTCTGGATCCTACACCTTCATTTCTACGGTTGCAGAGCCATGGCGGAGATCCAGCCCCATGCGACTCGCATTTTACAGTATGCCACCGTGGTGAATTCATTCACGGGTTACCGAGCAGTGGTCCGGTCCATGTTTGCAGATGGCGACGACAACGAGGGACGACGCCAGATCCTGAACGAGTTCACAGAAGCGGTCCTCCACAGAGTGCACTCGATGGAGAGGCGTGCCATCACTCACCACTACTGGACTATGACAGCCATCCTTGATGCTCGGGCTATGGACCACGAGCGCTGGTTCCGGCTCATACTAGTCTGTGCCCTATTTACCCTGGCGCTGTGGTATTGACACTATAAATACCAGGGTCAGACAGAGTGTGTGTCATTTACCCTTAGTCATTGGGTCAACCGTGTCACCGAGACACCTACCCATAAATACGAGAGACAGACAGAGTGTGTGTGTCATTCACCGTTCGACATTTAGAGCAAGCATGTCATCCGACCTACGAGCCATTCTGCCCCTTACACCCCGGGTGGGGTTACACGTCTATGAAGATAAAGTCACCCTGGTGGAAGACCGTGGAGATATTTGCTGGGCGCCCGCTGAGACCTTATCGAATACGGTGACGCTACCTCGTGACGGCTGGACCAAATTTAAACGGGTGTTGAGCGGCGAGCTCGACGGAAACCTCATCCACATAGACAATGCCATCTACGTATACCGTGCAACCTTCTTCCTACGCCTGGGCCGCTACCAAGACCCTACGCGAGGCTTCACCCTAGACCCCGATCTGTGGTCAGCCTTGGAGAAAGTGGTGCCTATTGTGGACCAGCTGTTTACACCGGACGAGCGATCATCACACCAGTTGGGATGGGCTCGTGCTATTGAGGACGCGCTGGCTGAACCCCATGAACAACTACATGAACCCGACGACAACGACGATGCCATTGATTACCCGGCTAGACTCAGTCAGCCCAGTGACATGACCACCTGATCCTTTGATCTCACGGGGTTCTCCCTATAAATACGAGAGACAGTGAAATCTGGTACCATTCACGTACTGACCATGACGGAGCATATAGTACTGGCGTATTTCAGCTTGACCCCCGAGGTTTTCCTGCACGTGTATGCGGATAAGGTCGATATCATGGAGGAGGTGGGAGACATCTGTGATGCGGACCCTACACAACCGCGCCCGGCTCACATTCGTCTGTCCCGGGAGGGCTGGACCAAATTCAAACGGGTGTTGTCTGGTGAACTGGACGGCGATCTCATCCACTTGTGTCACGATGTGTACATCCGACGCGGCCCTTTCTTTGCTCAATTGGCTCGGCTAGATGGGGGTACAGTGCATTTTACCCTTCACCCTGATCTATGGTCTGCATTGGAAGATGCCGTGGTAGATGTGGATGAAGTGCTTATCAAGCGGTCATCAGACGAGTTGGACTGGTCATTGACCATGGCCACTGTGGAAGCCCACGAAGAAAATCAGAAAGAAACTCCGGCCCAAGATATACCCGTTATAAATAAACGATAGAGCCAGGGTCCATCATCATTGTGTCACCATGAAGCGCTGGGAGAAGGTGTTGGATAACTTATACTACAGTCCCGACAGTCCGGCGGCCTATAGTGCATTGTCGGCTCTCTATCGAGCGGCCAAACCCCAGGGGATACAACGTGCCCAAGTCCGAGATTGGTTAAGAAAACAAGACACCTATACCTTACATCGATCTGTCCGTCGCCATTTTCTACGGAACCGCGTCATCGTGGGAGGAATAGATGCCCAGTGGCAAGCGGATTTGGTCGATATGAGCGCCTTTGCCAAACACAACGATGGGAATCGGTATATCTTGACGTGCATCGATATCCTATCCAAGTATGCGTGGGTGGTACCCATCCGGACGAAAACGGGGGCGAATCTCATAGCGGCGTTCAAAGACATCTTCAAGACCGGGCGCAAACCTTTGTATTTGCAAACCGACGAAGGCACGGAATTCCTCAACAGACCGTTCCAACAGTTTCTGAAAGCCCAGAAGGTGTTTTTCTTCCATACGTACAACGAGACCAAGGCTTCCGTGGTGGAAAGGTTCAACAGGACATTCAAAGGCCGTATGTATAAATATTTCACCTACAAGAATACAAGGCGGTACATCGATGTTCTCCCGAAACTGGTGAGGGGTTACAATCGAGCCTATCATCGGAGTATAGAGAGAGCCCCCATTACCGTGACCCAACGCAATGAAGCCCAAGTCCGGCGTGTGTTGTACCCCAGGCCATCGCAGCGAACGACGAAGGCGGTGTACAAGGTCGGGGACCCTGTACGGATCAGTAAAGTCAAGGGCAAGTTCGAGAAAAGTTACTTGCCCAACTGGAGCGATGAGCACTTCCTGATTAAACGGCGCCTACCCCGACAGCGGCGAGTCTATGAACTGGAAGATCTTCAAGGGGAACCGTTGCTAGGGACGTTTTACGAGACGGAATTACAGCCTGTCGTAAAAACACAGCAAGACTACTACACGGTGGAGCAGATTTTGAAAACGGAACGTCGACATGGCAAACTGTTTCATTTCGTGAAATGGCAAGGTTGGCCCAGTTCCTTCAATTCCTGGGTCGCTGCCAACCAGGTGAAACGACTATAAAGCCAGACACCACTGCCGTCCTCCTTCATTCCACGTCCGACCATGAACACAGTGCAACCGTCTCTGAACACAGCGTTGCCCAAAAGGCGCAAAGTACAAGTGGGCTTTGTAGTGATATTGCTAACCCTGCTAAGTGTGTTGTACGGCCTCTGCCTCTGCCTCTGAAGACAGCGTCTCGCAAAACGCGCAAAGCGCAAGTGGTCTTTGGGGTGATAGTGCCAACCCTGCTGAGTTTGTTGTACGGAGGTGTGTTTTACGACGTAGCCTATGTCAGCACGTTACTTAACCAACTGAGAACACCAGCCACCAGCGAAACCGGTCTACAGAGAGCACCAGTCGTATCGAGCCCAGTCACCACCACCACCACCATACCCCGTGTACAAGCCACGTCGAGCTCTACACCTACACCAAGAACACCCACTACGTCTCAAGACCCACCGGATTTCATCCCTCACAGTGAACAGACAACGACCACCGACGTTGTACCCATCACCACCATCATCATCCCTGAACGTGAACAGACAACGACAACCGACGTTGTACCCACCACCACTCCAGTTCACTCATACGAAATTTACAAGAGCGGGTTACCACGACAACGGATACACGTCGAACCATGGACCCACGGTGGCAGCATCCCTTCACGTGTCTCATCGCAGGACCGACGGGCTCCGGCAAAACGCACTTCGTCCGGAAGCTCCTTCAACACGCCGGCAGCATGATCACCCCACCTATTGTCCGAATCGTGTGGTGTTACGGAGAATGGCAGGCAGCGTATGCAGCAATGCCCCACATCACGTTCGTGGAAGGCCTACCCAACCTGGCCGATTTGGAACCCGACACCTTGGTGGTTCTGGATGATCTCATGGCGGAGACGGATGCGCGGGTCACCCAACTCTTTACCAAAGGCAGCCATCATCGACGGCTCAGCATCATCTACATTGTGCAGAATCTGTTCAGTAAAAACAAAGAACATCGGAACATCAGCTTAAATGCCCACTACCTGGTGGTCTTCAAAAACCCGAGAGATACCACTCAACTGCTGCACCTGGCGAGACAGATATATCCCGGCCGCACACCGTTTGCGTTGGAAGCCTTTAAAGATGCCACAACCCCTCAGCACGGGTATATGCTCTTCGACCTCAAGCAAGCCACCCCCGACCACCTTCGACTACGGACCGGCATCTTTCCCGGAGACACCCACCACGTGTACTTGCAAAAATAATGTAAACACACCCACAGTGGCGCCTCCAGCTGGGATGTGTGTGTGTTTGATGATGGAGATAATAAAAAGAATGAATACCACAGCAGGGTTGACTTTGTCTGTGAGGTGGATAAAAAGGGCAGAGTTGTGGGTTCTGGCATTATTTGTACAGGATGTCTGCGCGAGTACGGAAGCACGCTCCCACGCTCCGTGTATTGAAGACGGCCCCACCCGAGTTGGTCCGAACCATTGTACGCGGTGCGGACCCTGACCTTGTACGCTGTCTGTGCGAGATCGGGTACAATCTGTTAAAAGGCAACGTACCACTGACTCCGGCTCAGAAGACCAAATTGGCCAAGCATAAGACAGGTCTCCGAACCCTAGTCCATAAGCGGGTCCCACAAACACAAAAGAAAAAGGTGTTACAGAAAGGCGGCTTTCTCGGGGCCATCTTAGCACCGTTGGCCGCTTCCGTGTTGGTCCAGTATTGGGTGGACTCTTCGGCCGACAATGAACCACACGAAAAAAATGGTCCTCGTCGAACCACGGTTGCTTCAAAATCTCCAATCGCCCTACCCTGTGCCACCTACGGTGAAGACCATAAACACCCTCGATGGGGAGATGCAACAGATCTTACAGAGACCGGGGTTAAGCGACAGTGAGAAAGTACAACGGTACAATGAGACGCTTCAGCGGTACATGACGTTCATGGACCAATACAAAACCCTCTCTACCCCACCACCACCACCACCACCACCACGTGACAGACCGCCGACCTCAGCACCGTTCCAACAGCCGCCATTACCAGGGGTAGCCCCCACAGCCCCACAGTGGGTGGAAGACGAAGTGCTGAAGAGTGTACCTGCATCGTTCAAGAAACAAGCTGGCCTGGTATTACAACGGATGAAACAGAATCCTAACATGACTTGGAATGATAAAGGCGAACTCCTGGTACAGAATCAGGTGGTCCCCGGGACCCACATGACGGATTTAGTGAATGACCTGATGCGTAAACGCAGATCGCACACGGATCCTCGAGGATGGGAGGTCTTTGCTCAAGGCTTGAAAGACATGCATGTACCACAGGAATTGGTGGGGAACCCCCACCGCTGGGCCTTTATGCAGCGAACCCAGCAATCGCCGAGTCGTGCACCACGACAGATTCCACAACCTTGGGAATCCGAATGGGAACCGGAGTCACCCCCAAAACTCCACCACCACCACAACGGGCACCTTCTTTTCAGACCTTTAAAAAACCACCCTTGATCAGGACACCGCACATCTCCAGAGCCGTGACACGTAGCAAGTCAACGCGACGAACACGACGCCGGACACAACCACCCAAGGTCTGGAACACCTATTAAAACCAACAGCAGCAGCAGGACAGCTCAGTCGCCATGTTTTACCTCACCCTACCCAGTAACAGTTCGCTGGATGTGTTTCCTGACAACACCGTGGCCAAGTATGTGACTCAATTACCACAACCGTTGCATTTACCTGGACAATGGGAATGTGGCCTCGTGGATATCCAATACCCTTACTCGTGGTACAACGTGCGAGCCAATGAAGTGTGGTACGAGGTGACCTACGAAGGAAAAGACACCCGACTCACCCTCCCCGAAGGCCAATACGATACTCCCAAGGAGTTCATCGGTGGGCTGTCAAGACTGTTGCATTATAAGGCTCTACGGCAGGTCACGAATAGTTCAAAACCCATCCAAGCCTATCCCTTCAAGAATCACGTGGACTTCGATTACAACGCACACAACGACAAGGCACAGCTTACCGTCACCGCCAACGCGAGTGTCGTACTGAGTCCTATCCTACAGCAAATGCTGGGTTTCGATCTACAGACGTTCGCTGGTCCCACCGAACACCAAGGCGAGATCCCGATGGATATGAAGTCGGGTATGTACGGACTCTACGTCTACTCGGACGTGGTGGACAGCCACATCGTGGGCGATATCAACACACCTCTGTTACGGGTGGTCCCCATTAAAAATAAGTATGGCGATCAAGTCACCCACAGTTTCACCCACATGCTCTACCTGCCCGTACGACAAACTGACATCAACACGATCATGGTGGATATAAGAGATGACACGGGACGACCGGTGGCATTCGAACGAGGAAAAGTGGTGCTGACACTTCATTTTCGACAAGCACGTGCTCCCCACTTTGCATAATGAAGGTGCCTTACGAGTGCGATGCACGCAGCTATATGGACTATTATGCCCAACAGGCCGGGGTTGGCTTTCCGGTGTTTAGTGGTGCACGCATGCAACGTGGACATGGACTGGGGAACATACTCGGGAGCATCGTCAAAACGTTCCTGCCCTTGGTGACGCGTGGGGTGAAAGCAATCGGCAAACAAGCGGTACGCAGTGGACTGCAAGTGGCCGGTGATGTCTTGGGGGTACGGCACCCAAAGAATCCTTGAAACGGCGGGCCAAAGAAGCGGGAGGCGTCTTGGTGGCCAAAGCACAACGCACCGTAGGGAATAAAAGAGCTGCCCCACCGAGACCACGCACCAGTCGACGACCGACCCAGCGACGACGCACATCGAAGAAGACCCGGGATATCTTTTCTTAAAACATGTCCTTGATCCACGCCGAGTCCTGCCCCTCCACCAACAGTGAATTTGATTTGTGGACCGTGCCGCCCACACAGACCAGTGCCGAACAAGGATTATGGGTGGAGCATCTCCCGCTCTCCAGCATCAACGCAACAGGGCCCATCGAGTTCACCATAAGTAATGCGGATACGACCTATGTGGATTTAGCCCATACCTACTTGTATGTGAAAGCCAAGATCACCAATGGAGATGGCACCAGAATCGCCGACCAAGCAACGGTGGGCCCCACGAATCTCTGGCTGCACTCGATGTTTCAACAGGTGGATATATTTCTCAGCGACAAACTCATCAGTGACTCGACCAACACGTACCCCTATCGAGCCTACATCGAGACGCTGTTGTCGCATGGACGAGAGGCTAAAAAATCTCAACTGACAGCCGCTTTATTCTACCAGGACAAAGCCGAGCACATGGGCGCAGAGAACGACAATACGGGATATAGCAAACGGAAGGCTTTGACCGCGAACGGCGTCTCGGTGGATATGATCGGTCGACTGCACGCAGACATGTTCATGCAAGACCGATACCTCTTGAACAAGATCCCCATCAAAATCCGACGGATACGGGCGCCTCCGACCTTCGCCTTGATGGCCACTAACGTAGAGGCGCATGTAGCTGACTATAAGATTGTCATCGAAGACGCAGTCCTGTATGTCCGAAAAGTGAAACCGAATCCAGCCGTTCAATTGGGACACATGAAAGCCTTGGAAACAAAACCAGCCCAGTACCCTATCCGACATGTGCAAACCAAAGTGTTCTCTGTGTCTGCTGGAAATATGAGCACCAACAAAGACAACCTGTTCCTGGGGGAACTACCCAAGCGATTGATCCTGGCCTGTGTGGAAAATACCAGTTTCAGTGGAGCCTACCCGGAGAATCCGTTTGACTTTAAACATTTGGGCATCAATTTTGTGGCCCTGCATGTGGATGGACAACAGGTGCCAGCCACCGCCTTAACCCCGAACTTTGGGCGCGCGAATTTCATTCGAGCCTATCAGAGCCTGTTTACAGCCACCGGTCAAATCAACCAGGACGAAGGGAATTTCATCAGTCGGGAGGACTACGCGAACGGATACACATTGTTCTGTTTCGATCTGACCCCACCTTAGAGAACGACCATCAGCTGGCCCTGGCCAAGCAAGGCAATTTACGGTTGGAAATCCACTTTCAACGAGCCCTCCGGAGCACCGTCAATGTGATCTGCTACGCCGAGTTTGACAACATCATTCAAGTGGACAAGGCGCGCAACGTGCTGCGTGACTTCTCCACCTAACATGGATACAGAGCAGATAACCACCGTGCTGAAGAATGACCCAGAGACACGTATGATGTTTCAAGGGGTGTTCGCCCGAGATGTGTTCCCATTAGACCGTGTGTATCCTGCTGCTGCTTACGTTCTCAACACGGACCCGATGGAGCGATCCGGTGAACACTGGGTGGCCGTGTACTTGACAGAACAGCAGGGCGAATACTTTGACCCGTACGGCCTGCCACCCCTCCATTCCGATTTAACAGACTTCATGGATCAAGGCACAGAGACGTGGTGTTGGAACAGTCAAACGTTGCAAAACCTGACCAGTAGCGTGTGCGGACAATATTGCTTGTTTTACCTGTACCATCGATGCCGGGGAAGA
>JAVTVY010000817.1:0-36211 GCA_036873755.1 Hanleya hanleyi
TCGGACATGTGCAGTACGGAACGCTTATCGTGGCAGTCCGTATAATTTGTCAATTTCGAACAGGTTTTGTGGAATCAACATTGTGTAACGACTGGAGGATTTTATCGGACATGTGCAGTACGGAACGCTTATCGTGGCAGTCCGTATAATTTGTCAATTTTTGTGTTTGGCACGACAACAGTGAAAGCTGATGGAAGTGAAATTCTACTCCACGGGGAACGGTAACGAATGAATGGAATATCTTACCAAACTCTCAGGTAGGATGTGGGTTTCAGGAGTTCACCGGGTGTGACAATTTCTTTATAATGATTTGTGATAAAAGCGGGTAAAACCTAATGTCAAAATCTCCTTGAAGGTCACGGAGATGTCGATTTATTGCTGATCAGCTGATTTCCAGGACAGACAGACATTATTTCGGCTCTTTTCTCTTCGAAATTCTTGTAATTTGCTCAATACAAATAAATATTTAAATTGACTCTGAGTTTTCTGTTGGCATTATTTCAGACTGGAGGATGTTCACAATGAGTTGGTGCAGGGTAGTTCTGGGGTTCAGGTGCGACTAAGGGGGTGATTCTATCATCTAATCGGGATTCATCGTGTACCAAATTCATGATACTGTCGAGGCGTTGTACTTGATTATCATGATTTGTGAACAAATCTGATGTGTTGTCAATATCCATGAGTTGCGCCAAGGGTAAATCCATGACTGAGCACTCAGAGATTAATTGTGAATAATTAAAAAATGTGGTATTTATAGTGTAAGACACGCGCGCATGCGCAGCGAAAACACACTGGTTGTATCGTGTGCTACGCTGCTGAAGAAAAAATATATGTGTGTTTGTTTAACAATTATAAACAGCTTTTCATTTTACAATCAATGTCAGGACACCTGTAAATTTTATTACAAGTTAAACTCAGGTCATTCATTAGTGTTATATTTAAAATTTAACAACCTAACGTTAGAATAGAGGATTATTTTTATTAATTTTAGGCATTTTAAAAATCATAAAGTTAGTGTACGGTAGTGTAAAACCCAGGTACATTGGAAAATAATTTAATTTTCCTGGCTAAAAAAATACGTGTACACTATGGATTAGTGTTATCATAATTCCGAGAAAATTGTAACGGATTTATGAAAAAAATAAGAAATTTTTATGCTTGAACAATGATAACAAAGTACACTTGGCGGCCATGTTGTACTCACTGACACTTGGTGGCCATCTTATTCCCACCTCCCACAGCTTGCACTCAGTGACACTGGGGGCCATCTTTACCCACCTCCCACATCATGACACTCGCGGCCATCTTTTCCCACCTCCCACATCATGACACTCGCGGCCATCTTTTCCCACCTCCCACAGACCACTAAAAGTATAAATACGTGTATATTGTAACAGTTATTCACCCATACAATCATGAATTCAACAAGACGTGAGCTGTTTACACAGCATCCCGTTAGGGACCCGAGAAATGCCGCTACACAACACCCAGAGCTGGTTAGCGTTCTGGAAAATGATGGAATGAGGGTAACCACCAGTTTTTCAAAAGGGAATTGGAAGACGAAGAAAATGCCCAATTGGAAAGACTAAGGGATGAATATGACGCAGAAATAGGCACGATGGAAACCCCTACAAGAACCTGATAATGACTCAACTGATGAGGAACTACAAGATGAACTGCCATGGTTAAATAGTAGACGTGGACCCACGACAACGCCTGGTGAAATTCCAATGATTTCAACTACCGCCGAAACTCCACCACAACAATGCTGTGGGTGTAAAGCCCAGGTAACCCACCTGAACAACTTGATTAATGAACTGAAAGAAGACGCGATTAAAATGGGCGAGGAGCTTGACAGACAATACGAACAACTGGATAAAGAGCACAAAATATCACGCTGTAGCATATGTACAGATGACCAAAGCCAGTTTGCTGTTTTACCATGCGGTCATTTATGTCTATGTGCAGGTTGTTGGGTGACACTCACGTGTGTAGGAGACATGTGTCATTGCACTGAGGCCGGCGAGAACCATCTCAAAATAAAATGTCCAATTTGTCGGAAACATGTAGCAGGAATAAAGAAAATATACCGTGCGTAAGTGTGGTGGTGAAGTAACACTAACGGCCCTTTTCAGGGCCAACCATCTTTCCCGGAAGAGGAATTTCTAACTTTGCACAAAAATTAACATCAGACCCCATCATTGTTATGCCCCAAGAAAAAAAAAATTCAATTTTTTCAATTTTTTAACAATTAAATATTGAAAAAACGGAAAAAGGGGAATTAGAAGGGGGGGACAAGGGGGAGGGAAGGTTGATGGAATGGCCAAAATTTTTTTTTTTATTTTAAAAACAAGGAAAAAAAGATTAAAATGGAACCCAAAAAAAACTTTTTCATTTTCTATGTTTTTTAACAATTAAATATTGAAATTAAGAAAGGGGAGGGGTGAATTGGAGGGGGGGACAGGGGAGGAGGGAAGGTGGATGGAACAGCCAATCTAGGGAAGCCCCTAATGGGCCAATGGGGTCGAGTGAGGTATCAAATTGAAGGTGAGGAGAAGGGCTATCTGATGCACTGGGTATGGGATTGAACTATCACCCTTCTGCGCATGCGCGGCAGTGAAGGGTGTAAATTATCACCCTATAGCAAAAAAATTGTTTTAAAAATGAGCCAATGGGGTCGAGTGAGGTATCAAATTGAAGGTAAGGAGAAGGGCTATCTGATGCACTGGGTATGGGATTGAAATATCGGCATTCTGCGCATGCGCGGCAGTGAAGGGTGTAAATTATCACCCTATAGCAAAAAATTGTTTTAAAAATGGGCCAATGGGGTCGAGTGAGGTATCAAATTGAAGGTAAGGAGAAGGGCTATCTGATGCACTGGGTAGAAGATTGAAATATCGGCATTCTGCGCATGCGCGGCAGTGAAGGGTGTAAATTATCCCCCTATAGCAAAAAATTGTTTTAAAAATGGGCCAATGGGGTCGAGTGAGGTATCAAATTGAAGGTAAGGAGAAGGGCTATCTGATGCACTGGGTGGAAGATTGAATTAGGGTGATTCTGCGCATGCGCGACGGTCTAAAGGTATGAAAATACACGTATTGGAACTATAATGGTGACGGTGGAAACAATGGCGTATGGTAGACCAGTGACGTTGATAAATGGCCCTGACACGCTCATCTTCAGGCAAGACTTCAACCGGAAGTGCGGCTGCATCCAAGGGAAAATATTCTCCACGTCTCATGCTTTTCGTCTCATACAAGCGGATAGGCAGGCAGGTAGGAGGGCTGGCGGGCTGGCTGGCTGATCAAGTCAGGTCAGGTAAGTCAGATTGAATACACCCCTTTCCCTAAAAATCAACTCCTTTTATACATTTTACTACTCGCGGCCATCTTGTACCCACCTCCCACATCTTGGCGGCCATCTTGTACCCACCTCCCACATCTTGGCGGCCATCTTGTACCCACCTCCCACATCTTGGCGGCCATCTTGTACCCACCTCCCACATCTTGATGCCATCTTTTCCCACCTCCCACATGGCGGCCATCTTTTCCCACCTCCCACATGGCGGCCATCTTTTCCCACCTCCCACATGGCGGCCATCTTTTCCCACCTCCCACACATCACACATGCGCACACCGCCCCAATACCGCCCCAAAACCTACACTTATGACGTCACACCAGGTTCATATGGCGGCCATCTTTCCCACCTCCCACATGGCGGCCATCTTGTACCCACCTCCCACATGGCGGCCATCTTTTCCCACCTCCCACATGGCGGCCATCTTTTCCCACCTCCCACATGGCGGCCATCTTTTCCCACCTCCCACATGGCGGCCATCTTTTCCCACCTCCCACACATCACACATGCGCACACCGCCCCAATACCGCCACAAAACCTACACTTATGACGTCACACCAGGTTCTGCGCATGCGCAGTGAGGCGCTATTTGTTCAATTCGGGTATTGTATACTACTATGGGTGTTCACAAGTTGTCATTTTATCCCTTATTCGTCAGTAAAATCCTAGACAGAGTTTCAGTGATAACAAAAGAACCGAACACACTCGTTGCGTATTTTTGAGCAATGTAAATAAAAATGATCTGAAATATTTCATACATTTGCAATAAATCTTATAAAATATAACCACCATTTCTACGCTCGATTTACGGGTTGCTTTATGTTGACCAAACGTTTGCGAGTCAATGCTAAAATGACACGATGGAATCAACTATATATCAACGTTAATTCAACGAGCGCGAGGTAACCAACAAAAGATTTGAGGGTATCTACGATATCTAACGCCGCTTTAACGCACGCTTGCTAACGCTCACCATTTTTAATGGTTTCGACCAAATATCATTGCTGTTTTAACGTCAGTGTGCCATCGGGGATTATATAAACCGCAATTCCTTAGCGTTGGCGTGGAGCAGACGTGTAGAGGAGGGGAGGTGATGGTATGAAGTTATACCTAGCAAGAGCATCACTCTGAAATATTTGTGAGCATATCTAATTCCGCTCAATCGATGCTAGGGGCCGTGTGATCATGTCATTCAAGATGTCCACATGAACAGCAACATAAAAAGCTTGACGGATACAAATCATCACATGGATAACCTTTGATTTCTGTGATCCGTTTAGAAATATGCAGTTAGTATATTTGTCTGTTGGGTCATATGACTTCTTGTCAGTACGTCAGCATTGTTTTCCACCATCCTCTTAATTTTGTGTTCAATTGAGCTCACTTTAGGTCGACGGTGCATCTCGTGTGCGCTCTTCTTAGCCTGACCCTCAAGATCTTTCTCTCTGACTGAAGATCGTTTCCACTGTCTGAACGGAGTTCACATGCAGTGGAAATGAAGCCCTTTGATAAAGTTTTATTGAAGTCCCGCTGAAGATTGTGGGCTCATGCTAGACTCAAGTACGAAATTGAAACTGACGGGGGAGCCGCCCCAACGCCATGCAAAAGGCAATCTAGCCCCATAACTCACTAGCTGCGAAAGTGACCTTTGACCTGGTGGATTTCTGCGAGCGGAAAGAGGATCACGTTCGCACATGCGCACAATTAATTTTCGGCGGAACTTCTGTCCTACATTGCTCCAAACTGTGAGGTTGACCATGTGGCCTCATGGCACCAACTACTATTTTTCAACTAAACATAGTAATGCTTTTGTATAATTTGAATGTATGATGTTCTCATGATTAAAATTAATTTCACAATAAAATGTTACGAGATCGCTCGATTATCAAGGCACTATTTCGTATCCGTGCTCCTCAGGGGTGGATTTTTGTGCGTTCTATGCGAGAGGCTAATTTCGGCCAATACGGAAATAGCCGAACGTGAGATTGTGCAAAAGGGCCAATTGAGCGTGGGCATCTCGAAACCGCCAACAGACAGCGATTGCTATTTGAGTGTTTGCCTAACCAGCGTTCACGGCCTAAATACTTTCCATATTGGCAGTGAAAGCCAGTGTTGGCAAAATGTTAAAAAGCCGAGGCCCTCAGACTCATTTAACCGATGGATAAACGAGTCTGAATTCAGTCTATCTTCTTCGACGTGTATGATAAGTGCGTCGAGATTCTTGAAAACATTCGGGATGTGTGCGGTACATCCGCCGCGGCCCTTTCTCTCGTCAATTATCTCGACCGAATGGATCCACGATATATTTCACTCAGAATCTCGATCTATGGTCCGCCTTGGAACAGGCCGTGTTGGATTTGGACGACGTGCTTGTCGAGGACCGGTCACCTTACGTGTTTGCAGTCAAAGCGTACAAGACGCACAGACAGAGCCCAATGAAGTTATACCCAGAGATGATACGCTAAAAATAAATGCTTGAACCAGGAGCCTGCATTAGTCGTCATCATAAAGCACTGCGAGAAGGTGTTGGAGAACTTGTATCGTAGCCCTCAGAGACCAACCACCTTGCTGGGTGTCTAATAATACCCCAACCTGTAACCATCTCGGTCATCTATACGCGGTAAGACTGACCCTGGGATCGTGTGTATCCATTTTCAGCCTACTTTCTTCAACTGCAAGAGGGAATTTCCAGAAATCAATACCACGTGACTTGGTCAGCCAATCAGCTAAAGTCTACCGACGTAACCCCAACGTAACTCACCATTTTCGAATCATGTGATGTCCTACTTGCTCAAAATTACATATCCACCACACCTCTTGGATGATACGAAAGTTATTCATACCTATATCTTTTGTAAGCCCAGGCAATATCTGTTTCCGAAGTGGTATGAAAGCTCGAATTTATCAGATTTCTCCAGTCTGTTCTCCGCCGGATGAAGGCCGAACAGAATCCGGTAATATACCGGATATCGCTCCGCGATAATGGAGACACACGATTCGCAAGCCATCTTATGGATGGTGAAGTGTACGCAAATGATAATACCCCAGCCACCATTCAGATATTTGGACAGGATTCCCGGCCGCGCGTACATCGCCGGAAGTTACATCATATATAGTCAAATAGATGTTTGCCGAACATTTCGATTACTTTTCAAGTCTGCATAATACCACTGTTGACCTATCGGTAAAAAGAATTATCTGGTTTTTGATTGAAATTGTAGTTTAAGGGCCGCTTCCCATACGGATTTCGCGACCCATCAACTCAATGTTTTATTTAAATTTCACGGTACATTTCTTTGTTAATTTGAGATCTTTTGCAGCGCTAGATATTAAAATAAATAATTAAATAATGAATAACAATAACAATGAGGAAATATAAATACTAGTAGAGAAGAGTCGCTATGTACAAGTCGTTAAGTCTGTTATTGGTTTTTATACTGGAAAATATTTGTTATAATCGCGTGGATGATTCCTTTGTCTCGGTACCCCATAGTACGCACAAAGCCGTCCAGAAAAAACTGGGAGAACCAGGGCGTTTTCAGGATTCTTCGAGACGGCTTCCCTAACGACGCCCTTGGGAACAGGGTGGGTCCTTCCAGAAATCTGTGCGTGTAACAATTGCTTGGAGTGTGTAGTGGGGTACAGAACGGCAGGTCTACGTCCTATATTACGTGAAAGTCAAAGGATCATATTCTGTGTTGAGGCGTCAGTTCGGTAACATCTAAGGGGTAGCGTGTCCGGTGTGGTCTAGGGTCGAGTATTCTGATTCTGGGTGTTCTTGCTATGCGGCGTTGTCACTCAAGGCGCTGTTGGTATTCTTGTAATCGTCATCCGTCTTCTGTTTCAGGTCTTGTCCAATTCGTCTGTGGTCTTCGGTGTGCCTGTATCATATGAAATAGAAGGCTTGTAGTCATTCTTGTTTTCTATTGTTTTTCGATGCAATAATTTGATATATCTTCCTCCCAACAACAGGCACGCCCCGAATGTCAGTCACATAATATGAATAGCAATATATAATTAAGTGAGTAAATAGATAAACAAATGAATAAATTACTAAACATTTCGATAGATTTAGTACTAGGTGAATACACAAATAAACGGCACTGTATTATTTCTGTATGCATTATCGTTTGATGGCCATAAAGAATTTGTAGGACAATGAGATAGACGGCCCTCAATATCAAGGTAACTCCGCCATCACCATTTCCTATATTTTATGCCGAATACTGCTCGCTATATGCGATTTGGCCGTGCTAATGTTGTCATGAATTCAATTAGATTTGGCCATCGTTTGTTTTGTAGGAGATCTGGAGATTATTTTCCCTGTTTATTTGGACAGAGCATATGAAAAGTAGTTCGCTCATGTGCAAAACTGAAGGAGTTGTTCGGCCGCATTCAAATGACTGAACCCTGCGTACGTGGGTTTTCCCCTATACGTCATAGCGACGTAATAAAGGTCAACTTCCGCTATTGAAGGTTGGCATGTTAATGAGCCTGTGAAATGGACATGCGCTGTGGGGAGGATGCCCAGAGACCTGTAGCGTACAGTGAGTGGGTGCCCCATACCGGCTGCCAAGCTTCATAGGATTCGCCGATCGCAAGTCCAAGCCTGGGTAAAACCCAATACACCTTTAGCTTACTTCGAACTGCTCGGCGCCACTTCCCACATAACTGGATCATGGACAGCCGATGGCAAGCCGACTTGGTCGACATGAGTGCCTTTGCTAAATACAACGCCGGCAACCGCTATCTCTTGACCTCCATCGATATTCTATCGAAATACGCCCATCCGGACGAAAACGGAAAAGAATCTCATCAACGCGTTCGAACAGATGTTCAAGATCAGGCGCAAACCGTTACTTTACAAACAGACAAAAGAATAGAATTTCTCAAAAGACCCATTCAAAATTTTCTGAAAACCTAATGGCGTTCTTCTTTCACATCAGCAAGGAAACCAAGGCCTCGGTCGTCGAAAGGTTCAATCACACCTTCAAATGCCGGATTTACGTGTATATTACGGCCTAAAACACCCGGCGGTACATCGATGTGCTCCCGAAACTTGTGGTCGGATATAATCGGGCCTATCACCGCAGAATGCAGAGGGCCCCTATCATAGTCACCAAGCACAAGGAAGTTCAAGGCCGAGTCGTCCTTTACCCCCAGGAACGTCTACGTCCATATAATTTCCAGCGTGGTGATAAAGCAGGGATCAACAAAGTCAGTGGCAAGCTCGAAAAATCTTACCTCCGCATCTGGAGCGACGAGCACTTGGTTATCATACGCCGCCTACCCAATCAAACCACGATGTATCAACTGGAAGATCTACAAAGGAATGTACGTTTTATGGCGTGGAGTTGCAGCCCTTGGAGTAATCGTGGAGTTACAGCCGGTGGAGAAATCACTTCTTGAATTGGCATGGCTGACCAAGTTCGCTTTATTCTTGTATAAAGTTCTCTTGTTCTCTTTTGTCATAAATTCGACGAGAGAGAATGTCCGCTTCATTTTTGTAGAGATATAGATCTAAATATGATGTGGCTGTATGGCTATCTGTAATTCCCTTCAAATCCAGTGAAGGTAGATGTATATCCTTCACTGCGTCGTTTATATAGCTATTATCCACAGCGAGAAGATCGTCTATATAGCATTTGGTGAATGAGACAGAACGGGCTTTGAATGGATCGGTCTTTGAAAGCGCCTGCATATAGTCATATTCATAAGAGAACAGATATAGGTCAGCCAACGTCTTCCTATGTCTTCAGGAAATATAACATCAACCACAGTCACGAAAATTTGTCAAGATATAGCGTGTGTTCGTTGGTATCGTCCAGTGAACATAATCGAAGCATCCCAAGACCGAATTTTCTTGAAACTGGACTACTTGGATGAAGGATTGAACATAATTAATTTACAATGCAGCGCTGTTCCAACTATTTCAAGTTCACATACCCCTCTTGCATTTCGTATAACCAAAATCTATATATTGAATTGCTTTAATGCTGCCAAGGAATTTGACTGGAACGCATACACGACAGAGGGTTATAGTTGTGACTGTGAATCATGAAACTTTATCCAAACACCATAAAAACATCTTGTGACTGATATATTGCTACAGTGAGTACTGCAGACCTAAAACATTTCCTGGTGAACGAATCTAAATACAGACAGCAGAGAACGATAATCTTGACGGCCGACCAAAAGACACCCACACCCCAGTGTACCCTATGCCCTGAGGCTATAGGATGCAGGGTGTAACACCAGGCGAACTGTTCCCAACTGTTTCCGAAGTGGACCCCCATAGCCTCAGTAATATGGCGTTGACGCTCGACAACGCTCGGCGAAGCCAAAAAACCTCAACGCTCGTCTATAAAGACAGGCCTGAAGGATAGACGAGTACAGTCGACGTTAAAGCCCTCAACATGGCTTGTCGCTGCCTTGAGTATAGACGCACCTTTACTAGACACTATGATATGATGTCCATCCAGTGATACCGAGAGCCTACCCACTGACAGCCTGGCAAATAACCCAGACCTAAACAGTGAGAGAAGCCTAAGTGAGGAAGAAAAGGTACCTACTTTTGGGACCGTATTGTGATAGCGGCCATTAACACCCACGCTGCGGTGATCGAGGACGCCGGGCATAATAATTTGCAAGAGGCTTATATCCAAATGCGTCTGTCCATCAGGAAAACAGCCATGGCGATCTATGAAAAGTATAGCCCGCTGCCGTTTCAAATGAAGGGTAATCCCAGGTATAGGTCCATCATGAAGACCAAGCGTCACTTGGAGGAGGATATAGGGTTACCACCCTCTGAGGCCCTGGTAAATGCGATCAAAATGCGCAAACAGCTGTTCCAGGACATGTTGCCTCAACGGTATTCTGGACTTCCCGACGATGATTAGGGATACGTCTAACGAAAAAGAGCGAACATGACAGATGCAAGACTAAATGGTGGCTTCTGATTGGACAAGAGCAGCCGAGAATACATCTAACGGGCTTGAACGAACATGGCCGAAGATTGAACTTTCCCAAATGGCGGCTTCTGATTGGATAAGAGCATACGAGAATTGTTAACACACCCATAGCGGCTCCCCTAGCTTGGGTTTGCTGCGATGAAGAGGATAATAAAATGATTCACTTGTCACCCTTGTTGTTGTTGCTGATATATCATTGGACTAGGCAATCAGAATAGGGACTGCACTACACCCACAGAACTACGTATAGGTATGTTTCTGTGTCTATGTGTGTGCGTGTGTGTGTGCGTAAAAGGTCTTACTCGCCAGCGTTAGGCGAACTACGTCTTTTCCGCACGTGGGGGTAGAAAGTCCGTGTTCTGTTATTTTTCCTGGAGAAAGTTTTCATATGCACTCACCCATGGATAAAATGGATACCCCCCCCCCTAACCGCGTAGGCCCAATATACTTCGACCCCAAAACGTCCACCGAAGTGCACTTTTTTTACAAATGTTTTCACGCCCTAGCCTTTCTCTCACTTCACAGCAGTTCAGTGGGATGCTCCCCCATGAGCCTTCCAAACTGATACCTCACACGACCCATTTGGACCACGGATGGTCCATCTCTGCCCTGAAACGTCCATTCAAAGACTGTTCTAATACCACGTATGACGTCATACCACCCTATACATTAATATTACACCTCATTCAAGCCACCACCGCATTTTTCCCACGCTACATTAAAACTACCCCCAATGTAGCGTCGCATTTACGCCTCCTTTTCCTGTACCTTTAACATGAACAGTCTCAACTTATGCGACCGAATTTGCTATCGTCTCCCTAGCACATGAATTTTATTGAGGTTTTATATGGAGAGAATTACGAATTTCAAGTCTGATATTTTCAATAAAACGGAGTAATGATAGTCATTTTGTAGAGTTCAATTTTTTATGCACGCTGCAAAAAATAGAACTCATGCAAGATCACTATTGGTTTTTGACAAACTCAAAAGTAGACTAAACTGGACAGACTTTAGCTGTACAGCCCAGATGTGCATGCCTCGCTGGTCGGAACGAGAGGCCATCTACTTTTATAGAGCTACATTGTGAAGGATGCAGTTTGTATGATCATGGTATACGTGCGCTGCGTCATGGGTGTTCACAAGTTGTCATTTTATCCCTTATTCGTCAGTAAAATCCTAGACAGAGTTTTAGTGATAACAAAAGAACCGAACACACTCGTTGCGTATTTTTGAGCAATGTAAATAAAAATGATCTGAAATATTTCATACATTTGCAATAAATCTCATAAAATATAACCACCATTTTGCACTGTAACTTTCTACGCTCGATTTACGGGTTGCTTTATGTTGACCAAACGTTTGCGAGTCAATGCTAAAATGACACGATGGAATCAACTATATATCAACGTTAATTCAACGAGCGCGAGGTAACCAACAAAAGATTTGAGGGTATCTATGATATCTAACACCGCTTTAACGCACGCTTGCTAACGCTCACCATTTTTAACGGTTTCGACCAAATATCATTGCTGTTTTAACGTCAGTGTGCCATCGGGGATTATATAAACCGCAATTCCTTAGCGTTGGCGTGGAGCAGACGTGTAGAGGAGGGGAGGGGATGGTATGAAGTTATACCTAGCAAGAGCATCACTCTGAAATATTTGTGAGCATATCTAATTCCGCTCAATCGATGCTAGGGGCCGTGTGATCATCTCATTCAAGATGTCCACATGAACAGCAACAGTAAAAGCTTGACGGATACAAATCATCACATGGATAACTTTTGATTTCTGTGATCCGTTTAGAAATATGCAGTTAGTATATTTGTCTGTTGGGTCATATGACTTCTTGTCAGTACGTCAGCATTGTTTTCCACCATCCTCTTAATTTTGTGTTCAGTTGAGCTCACTTTAGGTCGACGGTGCATCTCGTGTGCGCTCTTCTTAGCCTGACCCTCAAGATCTTTCTCTCTGACTGAAGATCATTTCCACTGTCTGAACGGAGTTCACATGCAGTGGAAATGAAGCCCTTGATAAAGTTTTATTGAAGTCCCGCTGAAGATTGTGGGCTCATGCTAGACTCAAGTACGAAATTGAAACTGACGGGGGAGCCGCCCCAACGCCATGCAAAAGGCAATCTAGCCCCATAACTCACTAGCTGCGAAAGTGACCTTTGACCTGGTGGATTTCTGCGAGCGGAAAGAGGATCACGTTCGCACATGCGCACAATTAATTTTCGGCGGAACTTCTGTCCTACATTGCTCCAAACTGTGAGGTTGACCATGTGGCCTCATGGCACCAACTACTATTTTTCAACTAAACATAGTAATGCTTTTGTATAATTTGAATGTATGATGTTCTCATGATTAAAATTAATTTCACAATAAAATGTTACGAGATCGCTCGATTATCAAGGCACTATTTCGTATCCGTGCTCCTCAGGGGTGGATTTTTGTGCGTTCTATGCGAGAGGCTAATTTCGGCCAATACGGAAATAGCCGAACGTGAGATTGTGCAAAAGGGCCAATTGAGCGTGGGCATCTCGAAACCGCCAACAGACAGCGATTGCTATTTGAGTGTTTGCCTAACCAGCGTTCACGGCCTAAATACTTTCCATATTGGCAGTGAAAGCCAGTGTTGGCAAAATGTTAAAAAGCCGAGGCCCTCAGACTCATTTAACCGATGGATAAACGAGTCTGAATTCAGTCTATCTTCTTCGACGTGTATGATAAGTGCGTCGAGATTCTTGAAAACATTCGGGATGTGTGCGGTACATCCGCCGCGGCCCTTTCTCTCGTCAATTATCTCGACCGAATGGATCCACGATATATTTCACTCAGAATCTCGATCTATGGTCCGCCTTGGAACAGGCCGTGTTGGATTTGGACGACGTGCTTGTCGAGGACCGGTCACCTTACGTGTTTGCAGTCAAAGCGTACAAGACGCACAGACAGAGCCCAATGAAGTTATACCCAGAGATGATACGCTAAAAATAAATGCTTGAACCAGGAGCCTGCATTAGTCGTCATCATAAAGCACTGCGAGAAGGTGTTGGAGAACTTGTATCGTAGCCCTCAGAGACCAACCACCTTGCTGGGTGTCTAATAATACCCCAACCTGTAACCATCTCGGTCATCTATACGCGGTAAGACTGACCCTGGGATCGTGTGTATCCATTTTCAGCCTACTTTCTTCAACTGCAAGAGGGAATTTCAGAAATCAATACCACGTGACTTGGTCAGCCAATCAGCTAAAGTCTACCGACGTAACCCCAACGTAACTCACCATTTTCGAATCATGTGATGTCCTACTTGCACAAAATTACATATCCACCACACCTCTTGGATGATACGAAAGTTATTCATACCTATATCTTTTGTAAGCCCAGGCAATATCTGTTTCCGAAGTGGTATGAAAGCTCGAATTTATCAGATTTCTCCAGTCTGTTCTCCGCCGGATGAAGGCCGAACAGAATCCGGTAATATACCGGATATCGCTCCGCGATAATGGAGACACACGATTCGCAAGCCATCTTATGGATGGTGAAGTGTACGCAAATGATAATACCCCAGCCACCATTCAGATATTTGGACAGGATTCCCGGCCGCGCGTACATCGCCGGAAGTTACATCATATATAGTCAAATAGATGTTTGCCGAACATTTCGATTACTTTTCAAGTCTGCATAATACCACTGTTGACCTATCGGTAAAAAGAATTATCTGGTTTTTGATTGAAATTGTAGTTTAAGGGCCGCTTCCCATACGGATTTCGCGACCCATCAACTCAATGCTTTATTTAAATTTCACGGTACATTTCTTTGTTAATTTGAGATCTTTTGCAGCGCTAGATATTAAAATAAATAATTAAATAATGAATAACAATAACAATGAGGAAATATAAATACTAGTAGAGAAGAGTCGCTATGTACAAGTCGTTAAGTCTGTTATTGGTTTTTATACTGGAAAATCTTTGTTATAATCGCGTGGATGATTCCTTTGTCTCGGTACCCCATAGTACGCACAAAGCCGTCCAGAAAAAACTGGGAGAACCAGGGCGTTTTCAGGATTCTTCGAGACGACTTCCCTAACGACGCCCTTGGGAACAGGGTGGGTCCTTCCAGAAATCTGTGCCTGTAACAATTGCTTGGAGTGTGTAGTGGGGTACAGAACGGCAGGTCTACGTCCTATATTACGTGAAAGTCAAAGGATCATATTCTGTGTTGAGGCGTCAGTTCGGTAACATCTAAGGGGTAGCGTGTCCGGTGTGGTCTAGGGTCGAGTATTCTGATTCTGGGTGTTCTTGCTATGCGGCGTTGTCACTCAAGGCGCTGTTGGTATTCTTGTAATCGTCATCCGTCTTCTGTTTCAGGTCTTGTCCAATTCGTCTGTGGTCTTCGGTGTGCCTGTATCATATGAAATAGAAGGCTTGTAGTCATTCTTGTTTTCTATTGTTTTTCGATGCAATAATTTGATATATCTTCCTCCCAACAACAGGCACGCCCCGAATGTCAGTCACATAATATGAATAGCAATATATAATTAAGTGAGTAAATAGATAAACAAATGAATAAATTACTAAACATTTCGATAGATTTAGTACTAGGTGAATACACAAATAAACGGCACTGTATTATTTCTGTATGCATTATCGTTTGATGGCCATAAAGAATTTGTAGGACAATGAGATAGACGGCCCTCAATATCAAGGTAACTCCGCCATCACCATTTCCTATATTTTATGCCGAATACTGCTCGCTATATGCGATTTGGCCGTGCTAATGTTGTCATGAATTCAATTAGATTTGGCCATCGTTTGTTTTGTAGGAGATCTGGAGATTATTTTCCCTGTTTATTTGGACAGAGCATATGAAAAGTAGTTCGCTCATGTGCAAAACTGAAGGAGTTGTTCGGCCGCATTCAAATGACTGAACCCTGCGTACGTGGGTTTTCCCCTATACGTCATAGCGACGTAATAAAGGTCAACTTCCGCTATTGAAGGTTGGCATGTTAATGAGCCTGTGAAATGGACATGCGCTGTGGGGAGGATGCCCAGAGACCTGTAGCGTACAGTGAGTGGGTGCCCCATACCGGCTGCCAAGCTTCATAGGATTCGCCGATCGCAAGTCCAAGCCTGGGTAAAACCCAATACACCTTTAGCTTACTTCGAACTGCTCGGCGCCACTTCCCACATAACTGGATCATGGACAGCCGATGGCAAGCCGACTTGGTCGACATGAGTGCCTTTGCTAAATACAACGCCGGCAACCGCTATCTCTTGACCTCCATCGATATTCTATCGAAATACGCCCATCCGGACGAAAACGGAAAAGAATCTCATCAACGCGTTCGAACAGATGTTCAAGATCAGGCGCAAACCGTTACTTTACAAACAGACAAAAGAATAGAATTTCTCAAAAGACCCATTCAAAATTTTCTCAAAACCTAGTGGCGTTCTTCTTTCACATCAGCAAGGAAACCAAGGCCTCGGTCGTCGAAAGGTTCAATCACACCTTCAAATGCCGGATTTACGTGTATATTACGGCCTAAAACACCCGGCGGTACATCGATGTGCTCCCGAAACTTGTGGTCGGATATAATCGGGCCTATCACCGCAGAATGCAGAGGGCCCCTATCATAGTCACCAAGCACAAGGAAGTTCAAGGCCGAGTCGTCCTTTACCCCCAGGAACGTCTACGTCCATATAATTTCCAGCGTGGTGATAAAGCAGGGATCCACAAAGTCAGTGGCAAGCTCGAAAAATCTTACCTCCGCATCTGGAGCGACGAGCACTTGGTTATCATACGCCGCCTACCCAATCAAACCACGATGTATCAACTGGAAGATCTACAAAGGAATGTACGTTTTATGGCGTGGAGTTGCAGCCCTTGGAGTAATCGTGGAGTTACAGCCGGTGGAGAAATCACTTCTTGAATTGGCATGGCTGACCAAGTTCGCTTTATTCTTGTATAAAGTTCTCTTGTTCTCTTTTGTCATAAATTCGACGAGAGAGAATGTCCGCTTCATTTTTGTAGAGATATAGATCTAAATATGATGTGGCTGTATGGCTATCTGTAATTCCCTTCAAATCCAGTGAAGGTAGATGTATATCCTTCACTGCGTCGTTTATATAGCTATTATCCACAGCGAGAAGATCGTCTATATAGCATTTGGTGAATGAGACAGAACGGGCTTTGAATGGATCGGTCTTTGAAAGCGCCTGCATATAGTCATATTCATAAGAGAACAGATATAGGTCAGCCAACGTCTTCCTATGTCTTCAGGAAATATAACATCAACCACAGTCACGAAAATTTGTCAAGATATAGCGTGTGTTCGTTGGTATCGTCCAGTGAACATAATCGAAGCATCCCAAGACCGAATTTTCTTGAAACTGGACTACTTGGATGAAGGATTGAACATAATTAATTTACAATGCAGCGCTGTTCCAACTATTTCAAGTTCACATACCCCTCTTGCATTTCGTATAACCAAAATCTATATATTGAATTGCTTTAATGCTGCCAAGGAATTTGACTGGAACGCATACACGACAGAGGGTTATAGTTGTGACTGTGAATCATGAAACTTTATCCAAACACCATAAAAACATCTTGTGACTGATATATTGCTACAGTGAGTACTGCAGACCTAAAACATTTCCTGGTGAACGAATCTAAATACAGACAGCAGAGAACGATAATCTTGACGGCCGACCAAAAGACAGTCTCTCATTTCGCAAGAAGTTCTAGCAATTTTCCAGAGTAAATTCGTCATAATAATATAATATTCTGATTTCACTTGTAAATATTACTATTGTAACGAAAGTGCAGAATGCAAACGACCCCTTGGGTTCCCCTTTAATAAATCACTGCTGGTGTTCTGACACGTGACTACTGTGAAATCGAAAGTGACATTGTGTTTACGTGTGCGGTTCACTTACCTGATCGAATTCAACGCTGTAATTTTCCTAGAATGAACTACAATAATCCGGGAGACAGACAATGCCTCGAAATCCCGGTGAACTTATCTCAAACGATCAGTCGGGACGGCGAAAAGAACCCTGGTGAAGCTCGCTTGTTTCACTGTAGATGACGTCAGTCAGGAATCCGGAAGTCAACATTGAAGAATATGCAGATGAAGGACAGTGAACTTTGCGGTCGTCGTGTGAATTAACTAGAGAGAGTTGGAAGCTGAGATTTACCAGTTACGTTAGCTAAATAATATATAGCCCTCACGAGTACTCGTGAGGGCTATATATTATTTAGCTACAGTTACGTCCGTTATGAATTATGGTTTGTTCCTCCATAGCCATATTTTTCCAGCGAAGTCCAGATAAACTGATCTGGGAAGTGTGGTAATTTGACAATAAAGAGGGCGTTGGTATCGTCGACGTCTGTTTCTACCTTTATCTGCAGAAGAGCGTTCTGTTTCTACCTTTATCCGCAGAAGAGCGGTAGCCCTATATAAGACAGACTCCCGCTGAAACGAGGCAGACCAGAAGAAACTCCGAGGTGAGAACACGTCGACTTGTATCGGGGAGAAGAAATCTAATACATAGCGTTCTGTTTCTACCTTTATCCGCAGAAGAGCGGTAGCCTATATAAGACAGACTCCCGCTGAAACGAGGCAGACCAGCAGAAACTCCGAGGTGAGAACACGTCGAGTTGTATCGGGGAGAAGAAATCTAATACATTGCCGGGCCGGAGAAGGGCCGTGATCAGGCCGCCGAATTCTTGCCGCCGCCGGGCCTGGACCGGGCCGCCGAATTGGAGAAGAGCCGCCGCCGAATTCCATAGCATCATAGCACACTTTTACACTCACTAGCATGTGGTAACCGCATATTCTCCTCCAAGTGACGCTTGGTCTGCATGATGGACCTATGCGTGGGATCGCCTTTCATTTGAAGCGGCAGCTGGCTATACTGTTCACAGATCGCCATGGCTGTTTACCTGATGGACGAGCGCTTTTG
The DNA here is from genome assembly GCA_036873755.1 of Hanleya hanleyi. Lineage (NCBI taxonomy): Eukaryota > Metazoa > Mollusca > Polyplacophora > Lepidopleurida > Hanleyidae > Hanleya > Hanleya hanleyi. The sequence continues at coordinate 18,300 of JAVTVY010000817.1, forward strand.
GATGTAAGCCGCTCGCAAGTTATCCTTCACTTTTCCTTCCCTAGGTACCCTTTCTTCCTCACTCAGTCCTCCCTCACTGTCTAGGTCTGGGTTATTTTCCTGGCTGTCAATGGGTAGACTCTCCATATCAGTGGATAGACTCACAACAGTCTCTGCATCAGTCTCTGCATCATTAGGGCTCATTTGGTTCTAGCCACTCGGTCTCTCTATACCCATGTATATTCCTCTGGTGCCGCATCATATCGTAGTGTAAAGGCGCGTCCACACTCCTGGCAGCGATAAGCCATGTGCAGATGTTTAACGTCGACTGTACTCGTCTATTGGTTAGTTCTGTTTGATAGGCGGGCGTTGACGGGCGTTGAGGCAGTGGTTTATGGGCGTCGCCGAGTGTTGTCGGGCGTCAACGCCATATAAATCAGCAATGGTGGTCCACATCGGAAACAGTTGGAAAAAGAGAGGCTAAGGTGTAGTGTCCCGTCTCCAACTACGTTTCAATAAAGGTTTGAAATGCCCCATGCAATGTCAGTAGGTTTTCGTTGGCGTAAGGCACTCAGGGCCGCGAATTGGCGTAGTTCTTCAGTACGTCCTGATGCCGGGACTCGAACGTCGGCTTGCTGTAAAGCTTTAGCTAGAAAATCTCTGTCTTCGGGTTCGAAGTTTACATTTATCAATGCCGTAGTGCTCATGATGAAATAAGGAAAATTGTTTCATGTGGGCTATTTATAGTTCAACTGTGGACGATCCGAACTTTTACAGTCGGTTTGTTGTTGGTCAACGGCAGTACGTTATCACTGGAAGTCACGTCATCGCACGCGTGCGCACGCACCTGATGGTACACCCACACCCCAGTGTACCCTATGCCCTGAGGCTATAGGATGCAGGGTGTAACACCAGGCGAACTGTTCCCAACTGTTTCCGAAGTGGACCCCCATAGCCTCAGTAATATGGCGTTGACGCTCGACAACGCTCGGCGAAGCCAAAAAACCTCAACGCTCGTCTATAAAGACAGGCCTGAAGGATAGACGAGTACAGTCGACGTTAAAGCCCTCAACATGGCTTGTCGCTGCCTTGAGTATAGACGCACCTTTACTAGACACTATGATATGATGTCCATCCAGTGATACCGAGAGCCTACCCACTGACAGCCTGGCAAATAACCCAGACCTAAACAGTGAGAGAAGCCTAAGTGAGGAAGAAAAGGTACCTACTTTTGGGACCGTATTGTGATAGCGGCCATTAACACCCACGCTGCGGTGATCGAGGACGCCGGGCATAATAATTTGCAAGAGGCTTATATCCAAATGCGTCTGTCCATCAGGAAAACAGCCATGGCGATCTATGAAAAGTATAGCCCGCTGCCGTTTCAAATGAAGGGTAATCCCAGGTATAGGTCCATCATGAAGACCAAGCGTCACTTGGAGGAGGATATAGGGTTACCACCCTCTGAGGCCCTGGTAAATGCGATCAAAATGCGCAAACAGCTGTTCCAGGACATGTTGCCTCAACGGTATTCTGGACTTCCCGACGATGATTAGGGATACGTCTAACGAACAAGAGCGAACATGACAGATGCAAGACTAAATGGTGGCTTCTGATTGGACAAGAGCAGCCGAGAATACATCTAACGGGCAAGAACGAACATGGCCGAAGATTGAACTTTCCCAAATGGCGGCTCCTGATTGGATAAGAGCATACGAGAATTGTTAACACACCCATAGCGGCTCCCCTAGCTTGGGTTTGCTGCGATGAAGAGGATAATAAAATGATTGACTTGTCACCCTTGTTGTTGTTGTTGATATATCATTGGACTAGGCAATCAGAATAGGGACTGCACTACACCCACAGAACTACGTATAGGTATGTTTCTGTGTCTATGTGTGTGCGTGTGTGTGTGCGTAAAAGGTCTTACTCGCCAGCGTTAGGCGAACTACGTCTTTTCCGCACGTGGGGGTAGAAAGTCCGTGTTCTGTTATTTTTCCTGGAGAAAGTTTTCATATGCACTCACCCATGGATAAAATGGATACCCCCCCCCCCCTAACCGCGTAGGCCCAATATACTTCGACCCCAAAACGTCCACTGAAGTGCCCTTTTTTCACAAATTTTTTCACGCCCTAGCCTTTCTCTCACTTCACAGCAGTTCAGTGGGATGCTCCCCCATGAGCCTTCCAAACTGATACCTCACACGACCCATTTGGACCACGGATGGTCCATCTCTGCCCTGAAACGTCCATTCAAAGACTGTTCTAATACCACGTATGACGTCATACCACCCTATACATTAATATTACACCTCATTCAAGCCACCACCGCATTTTTCCTACGCTACATTAAAACCACCCCCAATGTTAACGTCGCATTTACGCCTCCTTTTCCTGTACCTTTAACATGAACAGTCTCAATTTATGCGACCGAATTTGCTATCGTCTCCCTAGCACATGGGAGTTTCATTGGGGTTTCATATGGATTGAATTACAAATTTCAAGTCTGATATTTTCAATAAAACGGAGTAATGATAGTCATTTTGTAGAGTTCAATTTTTTATGCACGCTGCAAAAAATAGAACTCATGCAAGATCACTATTGGTTTTTGACAAACTCAAAAGTAGACTAAACTGGACAGACTTTAGCTGTACATCCCACATGTGCATGCCTCGCTGGTCGGAACGAGACGCCATCTACTTTTACAGAGCTACATTATGAAGGATGCAGTTTGTATGATCATGGTATACGTGCGCTTCGTCATGGGTCTTGTCATTTTATCCCTTATTCGTCAGTAAAATCCTAGTGATAACAAAAGAACCGAACACACTCGTTGCGTATTTTGAGCAAAGTAAATAAAAATGATCTGATATATTTCATACATTTGCAATGAATCTCATAAAATATAACCACCATTTTGCACTGTAACTTTCTACGCTCGATTTACGGGTTGCTTTATGTTGACCAAACGTTTGCGAGTCAATGCTAAAATGACACGATGGAATCAACTATATATCAACGTTAATTCAACGAGCGCGAGGTAACCAACAAAAGATTTGAGGGTATCTACGATATCTAACGCCGCTTTAACGCACGCTTGCTAACGTTCACCATTTTTAACGGTTTCGACCAAATATCATTGCTGTTTTAACGTCAGTGTGCCATCGGGGATTATACAAACCGCAATTCCTTAGCGTTGGCGTGGAGCAGACGTGTAGAGGAGGGGAGGTGATGGTATGAAGTTATACCTAGCAAGAGCATCACTCTGAAATATTTGTGAGCATATCTAATTCCGCTCAATCGATGCTAGGGGCCGTGTGATCATGTCATTCAAGATGTCCACATGAACAGCAACAGTAAAAGCTTGACGGATACAAATCATCACATGGATAACTTTTGATTTCTGTGATCCGTTCAGAAATATGCAGTTAGTATATTTGTCTGTTGGGTCATATGACTTCTTGTCAGTACGTCAGCATTGTTTTCCACCATCCTCTTAATTTTGTGTTCAGTTGAGCTCACTTTAGGTCGACGGTGCATCTCGTGTGCGCTCTTCTTAGCCTGACCCTCAAGATCTTTCTCTCTGACTGAAAATCATTTCCACTGTCTGAACGGAGTTCACATGCAGTGGAAATGAAGCCCTTTGATAAAGTTTTATTGAAGTCCCGCTGAAGATCGAAGGCTCATGCTAGACTCAAGTACGCCATGCAAGAGGCAATCTAGCCCCATAACTCAGTAGCTGCGAAAGTGACCTTTGACCTGGTGGATTTCTGCGAGCGGAAAGAGGATCACGTTCGCACATGCGCACAATTAATTTTCGGCGGAACTTCTGTCCAACATTGCTCCAAACTGTGAGGTTGACCATGTGGCCTCATGGCACCAACTACTATTATTCAACTAACCATAGTAATGCTTTTGTATAATTTGAATGTATGATGTTCTCATGATTAAAATTAACTTCATTTCACAATAAAATGTTACGAGATCGCTCGATTATCAAGGCACTATTTCGTATCCGTGCTCCTCAGGGGCGGCTTTTTGTGCGTTCTATGCGAGAGGCTAATTTCGGCCAATACGGAAATAGCCGAACGTGAGATTGTGCAAAAGGGCCAATTGAGCGTGGGCATCTCGAAACCGCCAACAGACAGCGATTGCTATTTGAGTGTTTGCCTAACCAGCGTTCACGGCCTAAATACTTTCCATATTGGCAGTGAAAGCCAGTGTTGGCAAAATGTTAAATAAAGCCGAGGTCCTCAGACTCATTTAACCGATGGATAAACGAGTCTGAATTCAGTCTCTCTTCTTCCACGTGTATGATAAGTGCGTCGAGATTCTTGAAAACATTCGGGATGTGTGCGGTACATCCGCCGCGGCCCTTTCTCTCGTCAATTATCTCGACCGAATGGATCCACGATACATTTCACTCAGAATCTCGATCTATTGTCCGCCTTGGAACAGGCCGTGTCGGATTTGGACGACGTGCTTGTCGAGAACCGGTCACCTTACGTGTTTGCAGTCAAAGCGTACAAGACGCACAGGCAGAGCCCAATGAAGTTATACCCAGAGATGATACGCTAAAAATAAATGCTTGAACCAGGAGCATGCATTAGTCGTCATCATAAAGCACTGCGAGAAGGTGTTGGAGAACTTGTATTGTTGCCCTCAGAGACCAACCACCTTGCTGGGTGTCTAATAATACCCCAACCTGTAACCATCTCGGTCATCTATACGCGGTAAGACTGACCCTGGCATCGTGTGTATCCATTTTCAGCTTACTTTCGGCAACTGCAAGAGGGAATTTCCAGAAATCAATACCACGTGACTTGGTCAGCCAATCAGCTAAAGTCTACCGACGTAACCCCAACGTAACTCGCCATTTTCGAATCATGTGATGTCCTACTTGCTCAAAATTACAGATCCACCACACCTCTTGGATGATACGAAAGTTATTCATACCTATATCTTTTGTAAGCCCAGGCAATATCTCTTTCCGAAGTGGTATGAAAGCTCGAATTTATCAGATTTCTCCAGTCTGTTCTCCGCCGGATGAAGGCCGAACAGAATCCGGTAATATACCGGATATCGCTCCGCGATAATGGAGACACACGATTCGCAAGCCATCTTATGGATGGTGGAGTGTACGCAAATGATAATACCCCAGCCACCATTCAGATATTTGGACAGGATTCACGCCGCGTGTACATCGCCGGAAGTTACATCATATATAGTAAAATAGATGTTTGCCGAACATATCGATTACTTTTCAAGTCTGCATAATACCACTGTTGACCTATCGGTAAAAAGAATTATCTGGAGATTATTTTCACTGTTTATCTTGACAGAGCATATGAAAAGTAGTTCGCTCATGTGCAAAACTGAAGGAGTTGTTCGGCCGGATTCAAATGACTGAACCCTGCGTACGTGGGTTTTCCCCTATACGTCATAGCGACGTAATAAAGGTTAACTTCCGCTATTGAAGGTTGGCATGTTAATGAGCCTGTGAAATGGACATGCGCTGTGGGGAGGATGCTCAGAGACCTGTAGCGTACAGTGAGTGGGTGCCCCATACCGGCTGCCAAGCTTCATAGGATTCACCGATCGCAAGTCCAAGCCTGGGTAAAACCCAATACACCTTTAGCTTACTTCGAACTGCTCGGCGCCACTTTCCACATAACTGGATCATGGACAGCCAATGGCAAGCCGACTTGGTCGACATGAGTGCCTTTGCTAAATACAACGCCGGCAACCGCTATCTCTAGACCTCCATCGATATTCTATCGAAAAACGCCCATCCGGACGAAAACGGGAAAGAATCTCATCAACGCGTTCGAACAGATGTTCAAGATCAGGCGCAAACCGTTACTTTACAAACAGACAAAAGAATAGAATTTCTCAACAGACCCATTCAAAATTTTCTGAAAACCTAATGGCGTTCTTCTTTCACATCTGCAAGGAAACCAAGGCCTCGGTCGTCGAAAGGTTCAATCACACCTTCAAATGGCGGATTTACGTGTATATTACGGCCTAAAACACCCGGCCGTACATCGATGTGCTCCCGAAACTTGTGGTCGGATATAATCGGGCCTATCACCGCAAAATGCAGAGGGCCCCCATCATAGTCACCAAGCACAAGGAAGTTCAAGGCCGAGTCGTCCTTTACCCCCAGGAACGTCTACGTCCATATAATTTCCAGCGTGGTGATAAAGCAGGGATCAACAAAGTCAGTGGCAAGCTCGAAAAATCTTACCTCCGCATCTGGAGCGACGAGCACTTGGTCATCATACGCCGCCTACCCAATCAAACCACGATGTATCAACTGGAAGATCTACAAAGGAATGTACGTTTTATGGCGTGGAGTTGCAGCCCTTGGAGTAATCGTGGAGTTACAGCCGGTGGAGAAATCACTTCTTGAATTGGCATGGCTGACCAAGTTCGCTTTATTCTTGTATAAAGTTCTCTTGTTCTCTTTTGTCATAAATTCGACGAGAGAGAATGCCCGCTTCATTTTTGTAGAGATATAGATCTAAATATGATGTGGCTGTATGGCTATCTGTAATTCCCTTCAAATCCAGTGAAGGTAGATGTATTATCCACAGCGAGAAGATCGTCTATATATTGCTTGGTGAATGAGACAGAACGGGCTTTGAATGGATCGGTCTTTGAAAGCGCCTGCATATAGTCATATTCATAAGAGAACAGATATAGGTCAGCCAACGTCTTCCTATGTCTTCAGGAAATATAACATCAACCACAGTCACGAAAATTTGTCAAGATATAGCGTGTGTTCGTTGGTACCGTCCAGTGAACATAATCGAAGCATCCCAAGACCGAATTTTCTTGAAACTGGACTACTTGGATGAAGGATTGAACATAATTAATTTACAATGCAGCGCTGTTCCAACTATTTCAAGTTCACAGACCCCTCTTGCATTTCGTATAACCAAAATCTATATATTGAATTGCTTTAATGCTGCCAAGGAATTTGACTGGAACGCATACACGCCAGAGGGTTATAGTTGTGACTGTGAATCGTGAAACTTTATCCAAACACCATAAAAACATATTGTGACTGATATATTGCTACAGTGAGTACTGAAGACCTAAAACATTTCCTGGTGAACGAATCTAAATACAGACAGCAGAGAACGATAATCTTGACGGCCGACCAGAAGACAGTCTCTCATTTCGCAAGAAGTTCTAGCAATTTTCCAGAGTAAATTCGTCATAATAATATAATATTCTGATTTCACATGTAAATATTACTATTGTAACGAAAGTGCAGAATGCAAACGACCCCTTGGGTTCCCCTTTAATAAATCACTGCTGGTGTTCTGACACGTGACTACTGTGAAATCGAAAGTGACATTGTGTTTACGTGTGCGGTTCACTTACCTGATCGAATTCAACGCTGTAATTTTCCTAGAATGAACTACAATAATCCGGGAGACAGACAATGCCTCGAAATCCCGGTGAACTTATCTCAAACGATCAGTCGGGACGGCGAAAGGAACCCTGGTGAAGCTCGCTTGTTTCACTGTAGATGACGTCAGTCAGGAATCCGGAAGTCAACATTGAAGAATATGCAGATGAAGGACAGTGAACTTTGCGGTCGTCGTGTGAATTAACTAGAGAGAGTTGGAAGCTGAGATTTACCAGTTACGTTAGCTAAATAATATATAGCCCTCACGAGTACTCGTTAGGGCTATATATTATTTAGCTACAGTTACGTCCGTTATGAATTATGGTTTGTTCCTCCATAGCCATATTTTTCCAGCGAAGTCCAGATAAACTGATCGGGGAAGGGTGATAATTTGGCAATAAAGAGGGCGCTGGTATCGTCGACGTCTGTTTCTACCTTTATCTGCAGAAGAGCGTTCTGTTTCTACCTTTATCCGCAGAAGAGCGGTAGCCCTATATAAGACAGACTCCCGCTGAAACGAGGCAGACCAGCAGAAACTCCGAGGTGAGAACACGTCGAGTTGTATCGGGGAGAAGAAATCTAATACATTGCCGGGCCGGAGAAGGGCCGTGATCAGGCCGCCGAATTCTTGCCGCCGCCGGGCCTGGACCAGGCCGCCGAATTGGAGAAGAGCCGCCGCCGAATTCCATAGCATCATAGCACACTTTTACACTCACTTACATTCATACGTCCGGGCTGCGTTTACCCTACTCCTATCTCTACCTGACTCAACCGTATTGTACAGTTGTGTGGGTGCAGCACTGGGAAATAGGGTATAGACACTTATCGTTAACGGTTGTTTCTAACTCTACCTGACTCTCGTCCGTATTGCACAGACGTGTAGGTTTAGCTCTGGGAATTAACTAACGGCGTTAGTGTTGATAGCGTGGCCATACCTTAACCGCATCTCTACCTGTCTCGTCCGTAATGTGCGGATACGGCACTGTGGTTAATGGTATCGATAAAGCTGTAGCCGGTAGGAGATGCTCGTCTCCGTGAAGAGGGTACAGCCACTACCAAATCAAACACAAATCCTACATAAACAATTATCCATGCACACACGTACTTAACACACACAACCTACGGGTTGAAATACATTCACGCTAACACTCACAAGCTATAGGCTTAGGTCTAGAGCTTAATATATATACACCTACCCAATAAATCGTACCATAAACGATTATCCATTCACGCCCCCATAAGCATACGGTCTCTCACAACCCTGTATATACATTGTATAATTCACGGCCAATCATTTATTAATACTGTCCCATACAGTAGTATATAAAGGGGGAATCCTTGACCAGATGCCCATCTATTGCGGATGTCCATACAGTAGTATAGAAAGAGGGTTCCTGAACCAGGTGACCATACAGTAGTATATGAAGAGGGTTCATAGGCCAGGTGACCATACAGTAGTATGTGAAGAGGGTTACTAGACCAGGTGCCTACCCATCCACCGTGTGTTATCAATGTCCGATCCTATGTGGACCGTGTAGCCGTGAACTCTAGCCTTGATGATTCATCTTTGGAGCCGGGCCGCGGAGTGAGACGACGTGAGCGGGGTCACTGAAGCCTGGGGTTTATCCCTACGAGAGGTGCCGTCTGCTGCTCTGGTGAGCTGTGCAGTTGATTAGTCCTGCGGTGTGACAGAGAGACGAGCCGGTGCCGTAGAAGCCTAAGTACTGTGAGAGTACTGTCGTGCCCAGGCCGTCCGCATCCATTGACAGTTACCAACGCTTGGAGGAGCCAGGTCGTGTAAGACGAGACACGACGACGACGAGAAGTCCATACAGACCGAGAGAAAGAAGACAGACGCTGGACATAACCACGGAGGGGCCAGGTCGTGTAAGACGAGACACGACGTACAGTCCATCCATACGGGAGTGGACGAAGACCTGGGGAAGGAAGATAGAAACTGGATCCAACCACGAGAGAACCGGTCGTGACCAGACTGTGGCTGTGACCAGGCCTGATCGCTATATAGCTAGGGCTATATAATTTTGTACATATCTTTCTATTATATTGGACTTCGGTTACAGATAACTATAAGAATACAGGTAAATCCAATTCATAGATCAGGGATCTTCTTTTCAGGGATTGTACACTACCGCGATCTGAATCCTCTATTCCTGCTCATAGAATTATATGTCAGTATTGTATTAATTTGCTTTGGTTGTCATTACAGGTCTTCCTTTCCAACCTCCTCGATCCAGACAAGGTGACAGGTTGAATCGAACTCCCTCGATGGCCAAGATCAGTGCACGAGTGCGTTCCCGATAGCCTGACAGTTTGTCTTGGGGACCCTGCGCACTCTCTTGTGGATCTGAAACATCCATTCCCCACGTAAACGTTTCACTATTACCAGTTGTTGGTTAAGGACTTGAGTATAATCACACCATCATCAAATGCGTGTACTTACTCCCAAACTGCATTCACTCTGGAAGATGTATTTAACAATCACAAAACGTTTCACAAAGAAAAAGATATTTCAACTACTAATAACCATATACCAAAAGTGTATTGGACTCCCAAAATGCATAAAACACCATACAAATCCAGATTCATTGCTGATTCTGGAAGCTGCACCGCAAGAATCTTTCAGTCCCGTTGACGAGGGCCCTTTAGGGAGTAGAAGATCTTAGGAAAGGTATTTGCGCTAATTTGTAAGAATCCGTGCGTTTGAATGTATGTGGATATTGAAAACCCGAAATGTCGACAGGACACATAACAAACAGACATGTATTGACCTGGGATTTCTGGAGTCTTCTACAATCCCCAATCAGGACTTTATTGACCGTCTTAGTTAATTAATCTCATCAGTTTTCAAGAAAACTGATTGCCGATATATTAATGTCAGAAGCCAATAAGCACTGTTTAGCTATGTCCCTTGCTTAAATTTCTCATTAATAATATCTATGTGAAGTTTGCCAACACAATATATCAACAGTATATAGGTATTCTAATAGACACTAATACTGTGCACCCCTTTTGGCTGACATATATCAGTTCTCGACTATATGCAAAAGCTTTGAAAAGTCGATCATTTCAAAGTCCTTTCCTTCTCATTTACGAAACGCTATATAGACGATCTTCTCGCTGTCGAAAATCGCTATATAAGTGATGCAGTGAAGGATATATATCTACCTTCACTGGATTTGAAGGAAGCCTTCAGATAGCCCTAATGGCGAAACTCATTTAGTCCTATATCTCTATAAAGAATTTCTGCCTCGTTCACTTTACGCCAAGAGAGTTGATTACAATTTCGCATATCGCTCCAATTCAAAGAGTATGACTGGTACGAGTACACGTTCGGTGCATATACGTGTCACTGCGAGTCGTCGATATTCATCTAAAAAACATGTAGACGTATTGTGACTGGTAACCTTGATATATTGTGTAATATGGACATGGAAATTCTCTTGTCGAAGGAACCAAAATATTGAGAGCCGAGGAATATCAATTTCATGGCCGATCAAAAGATAGCCCTTGACACCCTTGAAAAGTGTGTTGTTGAGTGGTCGAAACGAGAAAACAATAGAGCCTTCAGTACTAGCTGACTGGTTGGATCTTGCCAAAGGCAAGGTTGTCGATACTATTCACCACATCGACAAAAATACCCTTCCCGAAGCAAAACAAACATTGAGAGACCCTGTGGGGCAAAAAGTCCTTGCAGACCCCCAAAGTAAATTAGTTATTGTACCAGTAGACAAGAGCCGATATAATGTTATTTTTATATGTAAATATTACTATTACCAGGTGTTGGTTAAGAAGTTGTTGAGTATTACTGTTCAGTTAAATCATATTTGGGGATTTGTTGTGCTGCCATTCCAAGAAATTCAGATGTCGAATGAATGTAGATGGTTCAAAAATCATCATGCAAAATTTGAACGCTTCCCGGCTTGGTCTCTTTAGTTTGTCCACGTGTGTGGACATTTGGACATCATGACTTCAAGTACAGATAGACAAAGTGAAAATAACCATCTGCGAAGTATGTTTGTCTCTTTCTCTCTGGAAATGAGAAACTAACACAAGAAAAAAAACTTTATTTTTCTTATGTGCTTAGGTTTGGGTTCACAATATCATGCAAAATTTGAACGCCTCCCGGTTTGGTCTCTTAGTTTGTCCACATCTGCGGACATTGGGACGTGATTACTTGAATCTAGATGAAGTTAAAATGAGACTTTGATCATAAGTCAAATATATTTGTCCTTTTCACTCTATAAATGATAGATTACAGCATCATTCCAGAAAATATTCATCAAAAAAAGGCCGCCACTCTACATTATGAAATACATTAATTATATAGCATATGGTCCCAGTGTCCACAATAGTGGACACACACTGTTCGCGCATGCGTAGTAAATAGGCAGGCCTGAGGTGGACGTTTTGGGGTCTGGGTGGGCCACTATTGGTCCGATTGGGTCATCTGAGATATCCTAGTGAAGCATACGTGGGGGGCCATCCGACTGGGTGTAGAGTGAAGTAAGGCTATGGCGCGCATGATCAGTTTGAAGCTCTCGCGAGGTAACGTCCAGCTGGACTGGTGTGGAGTAAAAGTAGTGCATTGGTGCGCATGCGCAGGCATAGAATTGTGGGCAAACGGCATTGGAATGAACGTTTTGGGGTCGAGGTGGGCCCATAGTGGGCGTACTGGGTCGGGGAGGATATGCTTGTGAAGTTCTCCTCCTGACCGATTAAGTCATGAGTGGGTGCATGTAAAACTTTCCGCGGAAAAGATAAAAAAAACGGACTTTACACCTGGTAAGTCATAGAAATGGGAATGTTCTTGTTGGGGTTGAGATAGTGTAGTCTCACAATTTCAGGAAATAAAATCAAGGGAAGTAATCCAGTTGCCCCTTTAGTAGTAGATAAAGCAGAAACCCAGTATATTTGCCCTATGGCCTTTGTGGAGTGTTTTACAGTAACGCCTTAACGCCCTATCTGAACGCCTTAACGTATTATCCTAACGCCTTAACGCCCTAGCATATCATTTTTTTATCTTTTGTCCGAGATTGTACTGTTATTATATAATACTAACGCGTCTACAAGGTGTATGTATCGATCCAGTCACACCACGAAATGAAACAAGTTGAGACTTGGTGGTCCCCGATGTCGTTTTGCTGGAAAAACCCATGTTTTGCAGGCCATCGCTCTATTTGTTAGGGTAATTTTTTACGAAAATGTTCTGGGAAAACCCATGTTCTATTTATATTTCTCTCGGTAGTAGTAAAGAAAGTTTCGGAGTTATCTGTGTGTGAGTGAGTGAGGAGCATAAGTTGGAGGAGAAGGAATGAGGTTGAGTGAGTGAGTGACTGAGGCGTGCCCAACGCCCGTGAGGCGTGCCCAATGCCCGTCTTAACGCAGTGACGCCCTAACGCTGGTGAGTGAGTGAGTGGTGTGGTGGTGGTGGTGGTATGTGGTGGTGATGGAGGTGGTGGTGGTGAATGTTTGTGGTGGTGTCGGTGGTGGTGGTGATGGCGTTGCTGAGCGCCCGTCTTAAGGCAGTGACGCCCTAACGCCCTAACGTCTTCTATACCTTGGCTCATAATGTCTTATCGCCATGATGCAGACAGTGGCTTTGGGTATGCTTACAATTCTCGTAGGCTCTTGTCCAATCAGAAACCACCATTTTATGTTGTATCTGTCATATTCGTTCTTGTCTGTTATATGTATTCTCGGTTGTTCTTGTCAAATCAGAAGCCGCCATTTGGTGTTGCGTCAACCTTCGGCAATGTTCGCTATTATCCGTTGGAAGTATCCCTAATCATTTGAACGTCAGCTGTGCACGTCTTCGGAATACGCTTGCTTTTATGAACGTAACTAGCTTAACGCTTCAACGCCCTGGTGAATTAACCCGGAAGTTCTGATGGGTCTAGACATCCCATGAAATTGACAGTAATTCCTCGAAATGCAGTGACGCCCGTCAACGACCGTCTCAACGCCATAGCGCCCATTCTTAACGCCTTAGCATCCTATCAACACCTTAACGCCTTATCTCAACCCCTTAACGCCCTATCTTAACGCCCGTATCAACGTCTTGACGCCTTATCTTAACGCCTTAACAGCCTATCGTGGCGCCTTAGCGCCCTATCGTAACGCCTTAACGCATTGTCAACCATCCAATCGCACACACATGCTTGTACCATTGGCCCTTGACTCTTGATGAAAGTGACGTAATCACCGGAAGTGACGTCATCACCGGAAGTGGAGTCATCGCCCGCATGTCCGCTCACTGAGTGGTAGTCCTGCACCTTATTCCAAATGACGTCATCGCCGGAAGTGACGTCGAAGAACGACCCAAGAACGAATATGACAGATACAACATGAAATGGAGGTTTCTGATTGGGTAAGAGCCTACGACAATTGTTAACATACCCAACGCGACTGTCTGCATCATGGCGATAAGACATTATGGGACAAGGTTTAGAAGACGTTAGGGCGTTAGGGTTTCACTGCCTTAAGACGGGCGCTCAGCAACGGCATCACCACCCCCACCACCACAAACATCCACCACCACCACCACCTCCATCACCCCACACACCTCCACCACCACCACACACCACAACACTCGCTCACTCACTAATTTAGTCACCAGAGTTAGGGCGTCACTGTGTTAAGACGAGGGTTGGGCACGCCTCACGGGCGTTGGGCACGCCTCACTCACTCACCAACTCAACCTCATTCCTCCTCCTTTAACTCCTCCTTCTCACTCACTCAACCCCTTTTCTCTTCCTCCCCTTCTCCCCCTCACTCACTCACTCCACCCTATTCCTCCTCCTCCTTCCTCCTCCTCCTCCTCCTCCTCCTCTTTCGCCTTCTCCAGCTCCGCACTCACTCAGCCACACACGCACACACAGGTAACTCCGAAACTCTACTACTTCCGAGTGATCTATAAATAGAACAGGGTTTTTTCTAGAAAGTTCCCAGAAAAATTTACCCCGACAAATAGAGCGATGGCCTGCAAAACAGGGATTCTCTCCAGCAAAATCTCCGGTACAATGTTCCGGTGTAGCGCGATGGCGACATCGAGGACCGCCAAATCTCAACTCGTTTCATTCCGTGGTGTGAATGGATTGATACATACACCTTGCAGGCGCGTTAGTATTATATAATAGCACGGTACAATCTCGGGCAAAAGATAAAAAATGTTATGCTAGGGCGTTAAGGGATTAGGATAAGGCGTTAAGATAAGGCGCTAAGGCGTTACGATAAGGCGTTAATAAGGCGTTAGGATAGGTCGTTAAGGCTTTCAGATAGGGCGTTAAGGCGTTACTGTAAAACACTTCACAAAGGCCATAGGGCAAATATACTGGGCTTCTGCTTTCTCTACTACTAAAGAACAACTGGATTACTTCCCTTGATTTTTACAAGGATACTCTCCGCGACCCAGTACGCCCAATATGAACCCCAAAACGTTCATTCCAATGCCCTTTCCACAAAATTCCATGCCTGCGCATGCGCACCATTGCACTACTTTTACTTCACACCAGTCCAGTTGGAAGCTACCCCACGAGAACATCAAACTGATACCTCACACGACTCATTCGGACCAATATTGGTTCACCGCGACCCCAAAACGTCCATTCGAATGCCCTTTTCCCACAATTCTCTGTTCGCGCATGCGCGCCATAGCCTTACTCCCACTCCGCACCCATTCGATCGAATGGTCCCCCACGAATGCTTCACCGTGACGCCTCACACCAGAACCCAAAATGCACATGACCACACCACTTTCTAATTTTTCAAATCCCAGGATGGCCCATGTAGCAGGAAAGTATAAGTTACTTAAAAAACTTTTCTGCTTTTTTTACTTCAGTATAAAAACTACAGTTCTTAAATATTGGAAATATGCAATTAAAACGCATCAGAGGCGTCATTTCACGTCTAGATTTTCATATTTTTTTCAGTGACCGCCATATAAAAATAAATGAAACAACCAAAAATACGAGGGATAATTGAGTGATGATTTGAGATATTATTTTTCGATAATTTGCCAGAACGCGTCTCCAGCCATCTAGAATCTCAGAGCTTATGGGCCTACGCGGTCCCTGGACTCTCGCCTAGAGAGCTGGGATAGTACCCCCAGTCGGTAAATGCTTCTGTTATGCCTGATACATATACACCTATTTAGCCATTTAACCAGAGTCATCTTTGCATATCGGCGGAACGTCCCAGCGGGGCTAACCAATAAATAGGACCGGTACTCGAGATAGGTATTAACTTTTATCCAAGTTCTTACCAAGACCTGTCACCCACGAATTCCACTTCGTGCTCAGCACCATTCCTGGTTGAAGTCTGGACAGTACTGCCCTAACGAGAATTGCTGGAAAGATGCAACGTGAGAGATCAATATCACCACTCACCAGAAATGCAGCTACGCTCGGGGATGGAGGACTTTACTACGGATCCTAGCGAGCCGCCCACGAAGTCGATTGAGGAACTAGACGCTTGCATAATATTACCATAAAATAATGGCACTGGCCCATCATCCGGTGCTGTGGTACGGCGTATCACGTTGGGCACACCGGGTCAGATCACCGAAGTTAAGTAACGTTGAGCTCGGTCAATACTTCGATGGGTGACCGGGTGCTGTACTGGCTGGGCTGATCAGTGTCCAGGACAATAGAAAATGTGGACACTCTCGTTTCCTGGCACATGTAGGCACTGTCGTGATATGACTCAAAAAAGAAGTTGAAAACGACGTTAAATCCTACTCACTCACTCACTCATCCGGTGCTGTTTTCACCGAAATCGCCCATAGGTTGATACGTCCCCTAGCTCTGGGTTAAGCGGAATATCCCTGTTTTATAAAGTTTCTGCAATAATGTTTTGTGACATTGATTAAAATCTTCATATTTAACACAGGATCTAGAAAATGCTACTAGACGAGATATGTATACGCCATAGGCAGATCCCTCTGGTATATTACTGTCCAGATAAGGATAATTTACCATGCCGAAATTGTAATCATCTCTTTTGTTGTAAAGTCTACGAGAGAGAAGGCTCGCTTCATTTTTATAGAGAAAAAGGTCTAAATAAGATGTGCCGTTATAGGGCCATCTGCAGTTTCCTTCAAATCCGTAGGTCTTTGGTTGATATATATCCTTCACTGCGTCATTTATACAACGATTACCCACAACAAAAAGATCGTCTATATGGCGTTTGGTGTATGAAAAGGAACGGGCTTTGAAATTATCTGTTTTTGAAAGCGTCTGCATATAGTCGTAAGTAGTATAGAAAGGACGGATTCTGCTTCTTTTTGGGGGTACCCGAAAAACAGCGCCAATCGGGAACCCTCCAAATAAGGTAGAATTTACTTTTATGACATGCAGGAGTGTGAACATGATAGGACATGTACTGAAGTGTGACGTCATGTATGACGTCACTTCCGGTCTCCGTGAATCGGCCGTGTGTATTCCTCCGCGGTGATGCGGTCTGGTGGTGATGCGGTCTGCCTCCGCGGACAGAAAGTAGTCCCAAATTCTCCGGCATTCTCCGGCAATCTTCAGGGGCGAGAGGGGTCCCTATTGTGCCGATTGGGTCGTATGAGGTATCAAAGTGAAGCATTCGTCAAGGGGCATCTGATGGGCTGGGTGTGAGATTGAGATATCGGCATTCTGCGCATGCGCGGTGGCCAAAGGGTATGAAAATAGACGTTTTGGAGCTAGGGGAGCCACTAACGGTCCAATGGGGTCATATGAGGTATCAATGTGAAGCATTCGTGAAGGGGCATCTGACTGGACTAGCGGCTCGGGCGTTGTCACCATTCTGCGCATGCGCAGACAGGGAATTGTGGGAAAAGGACATGGAAATAGACGTTTTGGGATCTAGGGGAGTCCCTAATGGGCCGATGGAGTCGTATGAGGTATCCATGTGAAGCTTATGTGAGGGGGCATATGACTGGACTAGTGGCTCGAGCGTTGTCACCATTCTACGCATGCGCAGACAGGGAATTGTGGGAAAAGGGTATGGAAATAGACGTTTTGGGATCTAGGGGAGCCCCTAATGGGCCGATGGAGTTGTATGAGGTATCATTGTGAAGCCTATGTGAAGGGGCATCCAGTCATGGGTGGGTGCATGTAAAATTTTTCCTGAAAAAAACCCCGGAACACGGACTTTATCGAAAAATCCTGGAAAATGCCTATATGGGGTATGGGGGGTATATAGGTCGCCGGGCTTAACGGGGCTTGCCTATCAATAGAGTTATCTCCCCCTAGTTCCAGGGTGGGTGTATGTAAAAATTTTCCTGAAAAAAATACGGAATACGGACTTTATCTAAAAATCCGGGAAAATGCCTATATGGGGTATGGGGGGTATAGGACCATCCTGGGAAACCTACTTCTCGACATTTGCGGTATAGGTTGTGGGGTCTGGTTTTCTTAGTCTCGTCAAGACAAACATGATAGGAAGTGTCGCGGAGCGAATCGTTGAAATTTTTGGAAAAAGTTCAGGGAGACCCATATAGTCCCATA
>JAVTVY010000818.1:0-33971 GCA_036873755.1 Hanleya hanleyi
GATAATATCGGCACTGTATATACAGCGACGCCAAGTTTATTGAATGCATACGACCGATACACTATTTACAAGAAATGTTAGCGGGCTGAGCCCGCTAGAAATATATTTAGTAGCACAGACCGAATGGAACACATGTAATAGCCCAGGCCGAATTGGACAGAACTGATTTCCCAACAAAGAACGGCGAAACGATCAATTTCTATAATCACACGAACTTATGTGTTGTAGATGGTTCCGAATTTATCCTCGTGTAGGCCTTACTTATAGCATAGCGCGTCCATCACAGGGCAACAATACTGTATATACAGCGACACCAAGTTTATTATATGACTACGACCGACACACTATCTCCTAGAAATGCCAACCGGCCAAACACCAGAAAAAATATTTGATAGCCCGGACTGAAATGAACAGAATCTCCCAAGAAAGGCGAAACGAATAACCGTAACACCACAAAAGCCTGTGTGCAAATTACTATTGCCTGAGCCAACCAGCCAGACAAAGAAAAACTATTCCGCAATCAACAGCCCGCGAGCCGTGAAAGAATTCATACAGAATCGTCCACTAAAATAGCCCATTGTCAGGATGACCTTCTCCCGGTAAAACAATTCAACCTTCAATCTAAACGTGGACAGCCGGCCAATATAACAGGGATTGGGGGAACGCGAACAAAGGAGAAATGGCCGGCTTCCATACCGTATCGCGTTTGTTTACCGGGAAATTTTATCAATGTTCCAGGCATAAATGGGATCTCAACCGTAAAAAAAAAATTGTTTGACTTCGACGCCAGTGACTTGAAGTAGGACTCGGTCCGGGAGAAGATGCGGCAAGCTTACCTGTATAATAGTTCTTGCAAAGTCCCTCCGGCTGAGTAGTACCTCTTTTCAGTACGGCTGAGTGTGGTCGACTGGGGAGATCCTTAGCACGCTCTTTCCGATCTCCCTTTGTCAGCCTTCTAGCTTTTCATTGGCTGAGGGTCTTCGGGACTTCCCGGCCATATTCGCTGGTTCAACATGATCTCAGCGGACCTAGTCCAACCACTACCACACCCTTCCCCCTCCTGATTTTTGGGATGGGTTTTCTCCAGCCTTCCAGCCTTTTTTATCGTCTTCTTTTATATCCAGCCCTATCCCTACCCTAACTGTCCCTAACTTCAAAATATGTTGCTAAAAACTCCCCGATATTCCTAAACCTTATGCTACACTTAAAATGGTGCAGTTCCCATTACTCCAGCATTTCTGCCTAGCATGGCCTGCACCTAAAAATAAGCTACGTCAGCTTCAAAAATGCTGACACTAAAACTTCCCTATCTCTGCACTAAAAATGATGCACTATTAAACACACTAAAATTGTATTTCACAGATTCAGAGAAATACTCTACTTCCCTTTCTTTCTAAACCTCAACTTCAGTCTGTTAGCAGACCGCGAGGCTACCTAACACCCCCCTTCCCCCCCACCGGGGCATGTCTACTAGCCGCCCCAGTGGAAAATCCAAGAACTACCCATAAAAATTAACCTAAAAATGACCCCCAAGGCCTATCAGCCTTATCCCAAATTCCCTTCCCCCCCCCACCGGAGCATGCCTACTAGCCGCCCCAGTGGAAAATCCAAGAGCTACCCATAAAAATTAACCTTAAGATATGAACCCCAAGGCCTACCAGCCTTATCCCCTCCCTCCCAAAATTCAGCTGGCTCGCCAGCCACTTAGCCTGGAGCCAGCCACACACGCTGAGCACGGAGCCGACAAGTCACCCAACCCACCAATTCTTTAAGATCTTTCAACGGCCTTTCAAATGTTTAGGCCTAGAATTGGCACCTACCAATAAAAAAAAACTACTTAATCTTGAAGGGCGACAAAAAAGAAACTTTAAAGCTTTAGTTCCTGTAAATCTCCTTAATTTATTTTCAGCTATTATGGAAAGCTGAGGCTGATTTCAATAGCCATAACAGGCACTAAGTGTCTCCCCTTTTGTACTCAGCGTGTGTGAATAAAACAATCTATAAAATATTCACAAGAATGCGAGGCCTAAGAGGGAGATCTGCCTACCAGCTTTCTCCCCCCCCCCTAAAGGCCCCCATTTTCAAACATCACCCCCCCCCATCTGTTTTCCCCTGGGATGAGTCCTGAGAAATAGATGTGAGGCCCCAGAGGGAAGACCGCCTACCAGCGTCCCCCCGCCCAGGACCTCCGTTCCAAGACCCATCCCAATTCTGTATTTGCCCCTGGAGTGTCGAGCCCGTCTTCCGGAGACCACCCGGCGTAACGCCCTATGCCGAAAGATGATAAAATCGGCAGGCGTTCCGCCGGGTTATCTCCGCGACCAACCGGGGTGGGAGATTTTTCACCCCGGCAATCCATTGAACAACAGGCCAAACACCCCAGGGGGTGTTGATGCGCGGAAATCCTGGAGGAGACGGGTACGACGCGTCCGACTCTACCAGCAACCGATCCATGGCCAGGCCCTGAACAGCAGCCCTGGTGTCCCCGCAGTTCATGGCCAGGGCGCTCACCCCAAATATTACATTTGGGAAGCGCCCAAGCCAAGACTCGAGGGCAGCAGGGCTCCCCAGGAAACAATGTACATGGACCGGGTGCGTAGCCGGCAGTGTCTCCCCCAGGATCTCCAAGAGGTCAGTGAGAGCCATGGTCCGCCCTTCCCTGTCCCGGCAGCCACCCCTCCGGGTATTTTCCCGGCAATGGATGATGACCGGGAGGTTAAGCTGGAGCGCCAGTGGCAGGGTTTCCCTCAGGAAGTTGGCCCGACACCGGCGCTCCACGGCAGACTCATGGCCCCCATAGTCTAGACCAACCTCCCCCAGACCAACACATCCTGGGGACCGCAGAAATTGTCGAAGCCTTTCCTTCGTTCCCTGGTCCACAGCACGGCTGGCCTGGTGGGGGTGAAGTCCATAAGTGGTGTGCACCCTGGGGTCCCCGAGGAGCGCATTCATGGATTTGGATTTCCAGCTCCCCGGGAAGACCAGGTTGCACACCACATGTTGCATTACCACTGGGGTCTGTAACAGGTGTACTGTTCCAACCTCGTCCCCGATGGCCTCCAAGGTATACTTACCATGGAGACGACCGAGGACGACATCCACGTGGCAATGCGAGTCCACCAACCTCGGAGGCGGATGAGCCTGAGCAACCCATAAGGGGTTGTCCAGACCCGAGGAGTCCATTGGCCTTTCTAGCCGCTGGAACTCCTCCCTTAGATGGACTGGCAGAATGGCCAGTACTCTGGCCAGTATTCGCCAGTCCATCAAGGCACCCACCGAGGTCGGGGGACTCAACCAATATTCCCCTGGTTCCGTCCCGCAAGCCATATCAAACCCCATCATTATAGTTTGCCTGGTGACTGCGGGACGAAGACAGGGGTCTTCTGGATACAGCCTGTGGGCCCGGACATACCCCAATAATTCTGGGTATGTCCGGACCCCCAGGAATGGCATTAGAGTACGGAGAAATCCATGAAAGAGGGCCACCCAGTTCCACCAACCAGTGTCCGTGAGGGCCCATTCTTCCATGGATTTATGTCCAGGATCCAGCCCGTGTTTTAATGCAAAACACAGGCTGGATTGATGAATTTTAGAAGACCAGCAAGCCACCTCAGGGGACATCCAGAACGGAAAATGATTCCGCTCCAGGTGTCTCCTGGGGCGGGTGCCGGTCCAGGTACACAACGGACACTGGTGCCCCTCTCGGAAGATCGCATTAATCCGAGCTACCGAGTAGGAGTCAACCGAACCCGGGGTCAGCATATGGTCGACAGCCAACCAGCGTCCCCCAGCCGATCCCGGACTCGGCCCACTCCCAGGAGCATATCCAGTGTCCATTGCCGACGGAGGCACTGCCGAATCCGAGGCTAGCGGAGGGTACACAGCCTGCCAGCGTTCCCCTCCAAACCCCGGACCCGCCCATGCCTCCACCGTCACTGCCCTACCCCTGCCTACACCTATCCCTCCCATGGCCCCTTCTAATTCTCCAAGTATTCCCCTCCCCCTACCTACTCCTATCCCTCCCACTGCTCCTTCTAATTCCCCAAGTGTTCCCCTCCCCCTACCTACTCCTATCCCTCCCACTGCTCCCACTGGTTCTACCAACGACGGCCTCCCCGGAGGCATAGCCTTCCCCGGAATTAATTTCTCCCCCCAGTCCGAAAAATCCCAATCCCCCTCCCCACTCGATTCTTCCCCACTTAATTCATCCCCCGTCCCTAAATTTGATAAACCAGTCGCCCAGGACCCAGCCGTACTAGCCGTACTATCCCCCCCACCCACTGATTTTGCACTATACCACACTTCATCTGCCGAAATTTCCCCCCTTAAATCCACCCCCTTATCCCCCTTCTTCCCCGGTTTAATGACAAAAATTTCCCTGAACATAATGGCCTTTTATCCTTTTTTTCGTTTCTGAAAATCAAAGAAAAAAAACAAAATGTCTCACACCACAACATCAAAAGCAACTCAAACCTAATTACACACCGACAAAACCCGACATCCAACCACTCAAACCAAACAACTTGGGCGCCCAAGACAAAGACTTCACAAATGACAATCTATACAACATCACGAACAATAACGTCACCAATCACAATCTATACGACAAATATGGCATCACCAATGACATATCTTGCACAACAACAAGACATCACAACTTCACTTGCCCTATTTCCTCTAACCTACTCCACTTCTTCACTGGAAGCAGGCTACACATAATTTTTTTCCATTATTAGTTATGCACCTTCCCAATTTTATTTTGACTTGTGCAAGTGACCCAGGATGCACCTAGGACCTTTTGGACAAGTCTGCTCACTTCTCTGACATAGCATAGCATGATTATTCTTTTCCTCTGGAATCAACATCAAATTCTAGCACGACCCTAGACATCACCATCTAGGAGCAGTCATATGCCGACAAAAACTGGGGTTTTCGAACCCTCCGACCCCCTCGTGTAACACGAGGTTCTATCATCGGTTGAACCGAAGAAGTAGCCTCGTGCGCCTTTGCCGGTCGCGGTTTCTTAGCTTCTCGCGGTTCCGCGAACAACAAGTCCAAGTTCCAATCCGGAACTTCGTCTGTCAAACCGAGAGGAACGGGATCCCCTACAACACAAGGGGCATGCAGTACAGGTTGTGTGCCCTCCTCAGGGGAAGACTCCACTGATACCCAATCTGGTACTCGTCCTTGTCCAGACTTTCCCGTGTCAGCGGTGAATTCCCCCGAAGAAAGCTTCACGGATTCTGAACTTGGTACTCGTCCTGATCCAGACTTTCCCGCGTCGGATGCCCTAACCAAACTCGGTAAAGCATGACGTCTCCGTCGTACCCATAGAGGGATGTCCCTGTCCTGGCATTGACATAAAACATCATGATGCCACACATGGGACTTCCTCCTGCTCTTCACCCGGTACAGACATGGGGATAACACCTTACTCACGACAAAGGGGCCCGCAAAGATCGGTCGCAATTTCTTGCTCTGTCCAACTTTGACGGCCAAGTCCCTACGATAAACCAAGTCCCCCACCTCATAGGTCCGGGACTGGATTTTCAGATCATAGGTACGCTTTTGTCTACTTTGAGTAATCCCGATCTGTTCTCGGGCCAGGCGATGCACTTCCTCCATATGTTTCAAGAGGTCTACTAAGTAAGCATCCCCCGTGACCTTTTGCAGGTTAACCTCTGCTACTCCCAATAGAATGTCCACTGGCAGAATGACTTCCCTCCCCAACATCAACATGTTGGGAGAGAAACCGGTATCACGATTCGGCATAGACCGAATAGCCATTCCGATTAATGGGAGGTGTTTATCCCAGTCCATCTGCCTATTCTCCAGGTAACAACGAATCACCTGGAGCAAAAGACGATTATACCGTTCGACCGGATCATTGGAACAGGGGCGGTAAGGGGTAGTACGAGA
Organism: Hanleya hanleyi; assembly: GCA_036873755.1. Taxonomy (NCBI): domain Eukaryota; kingdom Metazoa; phylum Mollusca; class Polyplacophora; order Lepidopleurida; family Hanleyidae; genus Hanleya; species Hanleya hanleyi. The sequence goes on from JAVTVY010000818.1 coordinate 5,920, forward strand.
TTTCGTCACTTCAAAAACCTTGCAAAATTCAGAGAACAGGTTACCGACAAAGTTCCTGCCTTGACGGGTATGCACTTGCAACGGTACTCCAAACCGTACTATGAACCCCTCAAGAAATGCCTTCGCGACACTTTCCGCCGATTGCTCAGGAAGGGGGCAAATCTCCAGCCATTTAGTGAACTGGTCAATCATCATTAGGATGTAGCGATTTCCCCCTTCTGAAGTCACCAGCGGGCCCAAGATGTCCAGATGGACCCGCTCCATTGGTGCTCCTGCATGGAAAGAGCCCAATGCCCCTTTAGGGTTCACTTTTGGTTTCTTGTTGGTGTTGCAAGTAGCACATGTCCGAACATACAGCTCTACGTCCCGAGTCAAATTAGGCCAAAAGAAAGAACGTTTTGTCAAAGCCAACGTCTTATCGCGGCCCAAATGACCCCCAGTCTTTGTGTCGTGCACTAAGCGCAACACTTCAGAAAGTAGCTCTGACGGTACTACTAACTTCAGCTTGGAAGTCACTCCATAGTCCCACTGATAATACAAAACTCCATCTTTCAGTCTCAGGCATGAACGACATAGCCACAAATGCTTTGTCACTGGACCGCACATAAATAGTCGTGATGGAGTTTGTCCGGTTTCCACATGATCAATCACGGGACGAAGCTGTACATCCTTCAACTGTTTTCCCCTCATTTCAGATGGGGAGAATAATTCAGAGATGACGTCTAGCGACCCAGGATCTGGATCTGGGTCAGCCTGGTCATCCAGATCGACGAACAAAGCCCGTACCGCAATTGCTGCAGTACCAGTGGTGGCCAAAGGGATCACATCATCCACATCCTCTGTCAAACGACCCCACTGGTTATGGGCTCTCAGACAGAATTTACATCCCCCACAAGGAAGGAATTCTGGTTGGCTTCCGGCCACATAGCAGTTACATGCGGGTAAGCAGTCTGGGATACGCGACAATCCATCGGCATTCCCATGAACAACCCCAGCCCTATGCTGGATGGTCATGTCGTACTGGCTGAGTTCCTCCAGCCATCTAGCAACTGGCCTTCAATCTGACGAAACCGGGTCAGCCATACCAAGCTATTGTGGTCCGTACGAATCAGAAAAGGCTTACCCAGCAAATAGTGCCTAAAAGTCCGGGTAAAAGTTACGACCGCTAAAAGTTCTTTACGGGTCGTACAATACCGGCGCAGCGTTGGGGCCAGGTTTCGACTGGCGTACGCTATTGTGCGCTCAACACCACTCTGTACCTGCACAAGTTCTGCTCCTATCGCGGTATCAGAAGCATCGGTGTGCAAGATGAACGGATCATCCACCGTAGGGATGGCCAAGACCGGCGCCCCAATCACGGCCTCCTTAAGTCCCTCGAATGCCTGTTGATATCGGCCCTCCCAGCTGAAATGAGCCTTGGGCTTCGTCAAGACATACAGGCACCCCGCTATCTTTGCAAAATTGGCTACAAAATCACGATGATAGTTTACAAACCCCAGAAATGCCTGGAGTTCTGTACGGTCTGTAGGCACCGGCCATGCACGCACGGCACTGATTTTGCTGTCTGTAACTGCAATTCCTGCCCTGCTGACTGTTTTTCCGAGAAATTCTACCTCTCGTCGAAACAAAGAACACTTCTTCGGTTTCAGCTTCAGGTTATGATCCCGGAAGCGCTGTAACACAAGACGGAGATTTGCCAACACTCGATCAAAAGTCCGACCCACCACCACCACATCATCCAGGTAGGCAAGCGCTTCCTTCCAGGTCAGGCCACGAAGTCTGCATTGCTCGTTGAAAAGTGGCCGGAGCATTGCAAAGGCCGAATGCCATCCGGACATGCTCGAAAAGCCCATACTTGGTCTTATGGCGATCAACTGGGTCGATCGAGATCTGCCAGTACCCCGCCGCCAGGTCTAGCGTGCAAAAATACTCGGCCCCATCTAGCGCATCCAAACAGTCGTCAATTAACGGCAATGGGAAGGCGTCTTTTACCTTAATATCATTTAGGGCTCTAAAATCAATGCAATATCTCACTGACCCGTCCTTCTTCCTGATCAAAACCGGGGCGGAAGCCCAATCTGATTTGGAAGGTTGGATGACGCCTACATCCAACATCGCCTGCAGATGTCTTCCCTCCTCCCCTTCAAATTCGCGAGGCGTCCGTCTCAACCGCTGACGGATAGGACGAGCGTCCGTGATCTCAATATGATGTACAGTGTCAGTGAAATGACCTAGATCTAGGTCACCTGTGGAGAACCGGTTTTGATACTCCACCAGGACCTCTTTCACTTTCACTGCTTGTTCCTCGGTTAATCCCTCACAGGATGCCTTGTACAAGGGTACCAGATGTTCTGGTAGGGAATCTGTCATAGGAGCACTATTCACTTGACGGATACTAGGCTCCCCTTGTTTGGCAACAGTATCGGTGTTCGGGTCGCTGTACACCCCGTCCAGTTCCAGCGTTGTCCCGATCCATGCTCCACTAGATATTGTCACCTCACTTGTAGAGGGATTACGCAGGCAAATCGGGACCCTTGAAGCACCCCGAATTGCCATCTTGGGCACCATTATAACTGACTGGTCAATCACAGGCTCCAAGACGTAATCAACTGGCGCGAAACCATGCATCACCCCCTGAACCAACTGGGAGGTGAGCGGAGGAACAGTAACCGTTTCAGCCAGCGTAACCCTACTAATTGACAGTGGTTCCCCTTCCCCATGACACTTCAAGGTCGCGGACACCTTCCTGTCTCCGATAACTAAGACATTCTTATTGAAGTCCACAATACAGTTATTGGCAGACAGAAAGTCAAATCCTAAGAGAAGGTCATCAACTAATGGAGCAACCACGACGTCCCAGGTACAATGAAAATCTAGCACTGACATTAGTACATGCCTAACCAGCATTCCCATACTAGAGGATCCCTGGAACGCCCCAGTTAACCGAACAGGAGATGACGACAACCCTTGTAACCCCAGTTTAGAGTATAATTCATAACTCATCACTGTGGCTTGTGCAGCTGTATCGACCACTGCTGTGACTGGCGTCGAACCAACTTGCACTGGGATGGTCATAGTCCAACCAGGAGAACGAGAGAGAGCAATATCCCGGATCGCCGGAGTCTCCGAAACATCTCTCTCTGGCATAGAGCCTCTCCATTTCCTCTGGCCACGGCGACTTACACTTGAGGCTGAGAACCGGCCACCGTTCCCAGCCCTTGTGCGTTTAAAGGACCCTGCGAGTATCTGGTTGGACAATTACGGCTTATGTGACCGATTTCATCACAGTTATAACACCGTAATTGAAATCTCGCGTTTCTCGTTGACTGTGCACACTGAGAACTCTTATGTCCCACTTTCCCACACGTGTAGCAAGTAATAGCAGTCGGAGAGACTCCTTCACTTTCCCCTGGATGCACTCCCCAATTAATGTCTTTATAGTTGTCCTCAACTCCTCACTTAACTGCTTCTCCGTATCCTCCCCATCCTTACCAGTGGCCCATATCATAGGCTCTGCACTCTGATCCAAGCCCACAGCCCGAACAGATTTCACAGCCAACGACTTGTGATTGTGCAAGTAAAGAGTAACATACTTCAAAGCATCGTGAATTGTTTGAGGTTCCTTCTCCATTGCAAAGGCAACTGCCTGTCGCTCTCGGTACTCTCGCAAAAAAATGCTTCACACAAACAGTTTGAATCACACTGTCTGGAGCATCGGGATAAGCATTCAATGCCAAATAGTTGCATTTTTCTGCAAAATCCTCGAGTGTCTCATCAGGACCCCGTTCCTCAACCTGTAGCCGCCGTCTTATTGCTTGCGGAGGTTCGCGAATACCGTATCGCTTTTCTAAATTCTCCATTAATCTGTCCAAGTCTCCCTTGTCTCTTTCAGATTGTACATGGAAATACTCGATGGCTTTCCCATGCATGCATTCTAAAAGTTTTCGGAGAGCTTTCTTCTTATTCCATGCCCTAATCTTGGATTCCAATTCGAATTTAATTCGAAATGGAATCCAAGTATCTTTCACCCCAGAAAACACCAAGGTCTTTGGTAAATGTGGACTACGGCTACGCCTACGATATCCCCTAGTCGACCTTCCAGTCCTCAGAGATCTCGATGCGCGGGAGTAACCTGATCCACTATTACATCCACTATCAACAGTATCAGCTTCAGCTCCTGATGGTACATCATCCGTTACCGCTAGCGCAGGAGCTTGGATCATGTGATTATTGATTACCGCAGGGGGCTGCGGTTGAGAATCGTACCTCACTCCCCTATGACTAAGTGGTGGAGGTAAGGTATACCGACTGGCCGCCTCAGTATCACATCTAGCAGGAGTCGAAGTCCTTGCATTCTGATGCACACCTATTGATCGAACGGCCTGTGTACCCACTTCTTGACTACCAACCTCCGTCCCTCGAGCTGGACCCGTATGAACGGAAGTTGGCAACCCAGAATTCCGAACTGGTCCCCGAATACCTGGGGGATTGCCATGACCATAAACACGAGTCGAGGCATTACGCTCATCAGTACTTGAGTGTTTTACTTGGTCAACTTTACCATTCACTTCACCTACTTGCGTGTTTACTTGTTGACCCAATTGTTCAACCCTAATATCCACTTGGGTCAATTGACGCCTTGAGTATCAACCTTTTCCTCTATTTCACCTACTCGATCAGTCAATTCCTGATGCTGATCAACTACTGTTTCTACTTCATTCCGAAGACGCTGAATGACTTCTTCCCATTGATCATTCCTACTAGGAAAATCATTAATGAATTTCTGTATCTCGTGGTCCCTGGTGGCCAATTGACTCTCCAAGAACATACGATTTTCCACAAATTCCTTTTGCAATCCACGTAGATGACTTTCTTGAAGCTTTAATTGATACTCCATGAGTGTACTACCCCGCATCTCTACCCCAGTTATGGTTCCATGTAACAACAACTCAAAGGCATATTCCTTTGTAAACTTTGTTGCTTGCAGAAATTCATCAAATGGAATCAATTCATCTGGTCTTTGGAGAGTTACTAATGCAGTTGCCCTAGCTGCACCAATACCTTCCAATTGAATCAATTCCTCACTTGTAGCTATTGCTACATTCAATGGCCCTATCTCACTATCTGCCATGTCAAGAATTGAAGTGAGCAGACAAGCCAACGGAAACTATAACCAATATTCTCCACTATATCACGTGAAACCGTCAAGGTCCTATCCAACCAGCAATATATCAACCACTAACCGACCAGGCAACTGCAGAAATTCAAATCATTAATTCACTATCCACCACTCTGGCAATTACCAACTAGTATAGCCACAGTGTATCAGCCCGCTTTAATCCAAACAAGGAAAATACCGACTGCACAAAGGGGGGAAAAAAAAAAAATGAAAAAGCAATGTCAACCAGCGCGCGTCAGTTAACTTCCCTCTCCAAACAATTTAGAAAATACTGATCGGAGATGGGGAGTAAAGAATAAAAAAAAAAAAAAAAAAAAAAAAAATACCAATGTCACGTAACTGGCACTTACCAACCAGTAGAACCAGTATGAATCTCCTCAATCAGTTACCAAATGCAATTGGGAAATACCGACCGAGGACTAATATCACTAACTGGCACTTACTAACCAGTAGAACCAGTATGAATCAGTTCACCTCAATCAGTTATCAAATGCAAACTGGGAAATTACAAGCGTCTAGTCCGTCATTCATAATCCAGCCGTCGTCCATTAGAGAATATCCGCGTCCATAATCCAAAGACCTATTCCATATTCCATATAACAGTATTACCACCAAATTCAAAAAGACAATCATAGTATACATAAACATAGGCTTGTTTCCTGCAAGAGAGAAGCGGTCAACAGTTTTCAATGATGCCGGCAATACATCATGATGTTCCAAAAATATCAAATCCGTATCGCTGATCAGTATTCTTAATCCATAATATTCGTTATAGAGTCGTCATCTAAAAAAAGATGTATCTGTCACGCTTTGATTGTGCCTGTTCATATGGGTACCATGAGGATCTTGGAAGTACATGGGTTCATACGGCCCCTAGCACCGGGTTAAGCGGAATTAGACACAAGTTACGAAACGTAGCGCCATAGATCTTGCACGCTACGTTCGTATTTTGCTATCAGCATGCGATATGTATCGCCAAATTTGAGAAACTTTGAGTGGAGGCGCTTGGTGGAATAGCCCTGTTTTATAAGTTTCTGCAACAATGTTTTGTGACGTTGATTAAAATCATCATTTAACACAGGATCTAGCAAATGCTACTAAGCGAGATATGTATACGCCATATGCAGGTCCCACTGGAATATTACTATCCAGAAAGGGATAGTTTACGATGTCGAAATTGTAATCATCTCTTTTGTCATAAAGTCGACGAGAGAGAATGCCCGCTTCATTTTTATAGAGATAGAGATCTAAATAAGATGTGCCTGTAAGGCTATCTGTAGTTTCCTTCAAATCCAGTGAAGATGGATATATATCCTTCACTGCGTCATTTATATAGCGGTTATCCACAGCGAGAAGATCGTCTATATAGCGTTTGGTGAATGAGAAGGAACGGGCTTTGAATGGATCGGTTTCTGAAAGCGCCTGCATATAGTCATATTCATAAGAGAACAGATACAGGTCAGCCAACAGGGGTGCACAATTAGTACCCATTGGAATACCTATATGCTGCTGATATATTGTGTTGCCAAATTTCACATAGATATTTTTAATGAGAAATTCAAGCAACTCTATAAACAAAGAAACATCCCATGAATGATATCTCTTGTATGTAGTCGAGCTAAAGAATGCTTTATGGCTTCCGACATTAATATATCTACGATCAGTTTTCTTGAACACAGATACTATTAATGAACTTATACGGTCAATAAGGTCCTGATGAGGGATTGTAGTATAGAGAGTCGAGAAATCCCATGTGGATACATGTCTGTACGGTATGTGACCTTTAGCATCAAGTTCTTCCGTAAGACATTTTGAGTTTTTCAATATCCACATACATTCAACGCCAGAGTTCTTAGAAATAGTGGCGCAATACCTTTCCCAAAATGCTTTTACCTCCTGAAGGGCCCTCGTCAGTAGGGTTGAAAGAAGCTTGGTGGTGCAGCTTCTAGAACCAGCTATGAATCTAGCTTTGTATGGTGATTTATGCATTTTGGGAGTCCAGTATAGTTTTGGTATGTCGTTATGATTGGTTGGAAGACAAATACCTCTTTCCCTGAGAAACTTTTTGTGATTGTTAAATAAATCTTCCAGAGTAAATGCAGTTTGGGAGTAAGTAGACGTATTTGATGAAGATATGTCTACACTCAATTCTTTAACCAGCACCTGGTAATAGTAATATTTACATATGAATATTATATTATTCGGAGCTTTGTCTGCTGGGACTATGACGAATTTACTCTGGAGATTTGCTAGAACTTCTTGCGAATTGAGGGTTTCTCAGTACTTGTTTTGCTTGGGGAAGAGTACTTCTGTCAATATGGCGGATTGTTTCAACGACCTTGCTCTTGGTGAGGTCCAGCCAATCAGCGAGTACTGTAGGTTCAACTTTTTCTCGCTTAGACCAATCAATAACGTACTGTTCTAATGCAGACAGGACTATCTTCTGGTCGGCCTTCAGATTTATTCTTCTTGGCTCTCTATATTTAGGTCCTTTCATCAGGAGTAATTTCAGATCCTTATCACTCACCACATCAAGGTCACCAGTCACAATATGTTTGCATGGTGTATAGATAAAGTTCGACAACTCACAATCACAACTATAGCCTCCTGACGTGTATAAGTTCCAGTCAAACTCCTTGACAGCATTGGAGTAATTGAATATTTTGGTGGCTATAGATTTAGTATACTTATATGAAATGCAAGGAGGTTCTGTGAACTTGAAATAGTTTGGTACAGCGTTGCGTACCTCTGGATCAATCAGGATTCGAGGTAAATTAATGATGTCCAGTCCTTTATCTAAGTAGTTGAGTTTCAAGAAAAGCCGATCTTGAGATGTTTCGATAATGTTCACTGGACGATACAACCGAAAATACGCTATATCTTGACATACTTTACTGATTTTTGATGGTATTATATTTCCTGAAGACGCAGATTGTTGTATATCTCTGGCTATTTGATTTAAAGCTCTCAGAGGTAACGCATACAGAACTGTACGTAAGCTATGTATACTATTGGGTGCGTTAGTTAAACCCACTAAGTAATTTAAAGTGATATGATCGTGAATCATCGAACTATTAAACTTTCGCCAACCATGGCTGCGTTGTCTCCGTTGATGGGGTTTAAATAGTTGGGTAATGTTGGATATATTTGAACGGCGGTTTGTAGCATTGCCGAACCCACTGACATTATCATTTAAACCAAACGGAAACACTGACCCAAGTTCTAGCATCCAGAATAATTCCCGCTCTCGGATTTTTCTCTCAAATCCAAAGGGGGAATCCTTAGTAGATGGATAGACGACGTCTATGATCTGAATACTAAAGTTATCCCAGCCATGGTCGGGTCCAGAAAAATGTCTACCTATAAGCAATTGCTTTTTCCTAACGGATTTTCTGTGACCGTTCACCCTAAGATGGAGTCTTTGGGTGGTCTTGCCAACATACTGTTGACCACACTTCTTACAGGAAACTAAATAAATACAGTTTGTAGTAGAACAACTAAGATCAACATAAGAGTTGACAGAATATGAGTTACCAGTTAACGCGGAACTAAATGAAGCTGACGTATTAAAGAGTGGACACGTGAGACATCCACGATGTCCACACTTCGAAATTTTGAAATTATTACATGTAGAATTCGGTGCTAAACAATCATCAAGCGCAATATTACAAGGTTTGATGTCGTGGCCTTGCTTTGCTGTCAGAAATATATCTGTCATTTGGATCGAAAAAGGTCTTAGTGCATATCGAACTATTAGAGACTCGGCCGAGAAACCTGCACTAAGGTTCCTCGGGTCTGTCTTAATATTATTTCTTTATATTGTATCCATTATGAGTGTTAGGTGTGCAGGGGCCCGGCCTCGGGGACAACTTGTCCACCAGCAGAATCCAGGCATACACAGGTGAAAATTACAAGCGTCTAGTCCGTCATTCATAATCCAGCCGTCGTCCATTAGAGAATATCCGCGTCCATAATCCAAAGACCTATTCCATATTCCATATAACAGTAGGACCGATGTCCTAACTGGCACTTACTAACCAGTAGAACCAGTATGAATCGGTTCACTTCAATCACTTACCAATCCAAATTGGGAAAATACCGATCGCGGACTAATGTCACTAACTGGCACTTACTAACCAGTAGAACCAGTATGAATCGGTTCACTTCAATCACTTACCAATCCAAATTGGAAAAATACCGACCGAGGACTAATGTCACTAACTGGCACTTACTAACCAGTAGAACCAGTATGAATCAGTTCACCTCAATCAGTTACAAAATGCAAACTGGGAAATACCGACCGAGGACTAATATCACTAACTGGCACTTACTAACCAGTAGAACCAGCATGAATCAGTCCACTTCAATCACTTACCAATCCAAATTGGAAAATACCGACCGAAGATGAACAAATGAAAAAGAAAATATTTAAATTGCTAATTATAATTAAAAAGCCAAAGTTAAGTCGTTGAAATACTCCCAATACATGAATTCTATTATTATCTCTCGTGTTTAGGGGAATACACCCTAGTCAGCAAATTGATTTTTAAATTGTATCAAATCGAGGAGTCAATAGTGAGTGAGTGAATAGCTTTTTAACGTCGCTTTCAACAATATTTCAGCTATATCACGACGAACCAACTAAGCACCACCCAGCCCAGCCAAAGTCAGACTCCGACAGGATCCTTTATCAGAAACCGACCTATCACTAAACCAATGAGTAAATTTACAACCTGAAGATCTTTCAGTCAGGGAACCAGTACTCTCATTTATTCTCCAAGATAACTCCCACTCTGCCACTAGAGTTATATTATAAATAATTTTCAATCTATTCAAACCCCTCAAAGTTATTTAATAGAAATCTCATTCAATATAATAAGATCAAAAGATTTGAATTAGAATCCCTGGCTATTACTATAAAGGTAATGGCTAATTACTATAACAATATTTGCAAATTCTTCAAACATTTATGCCTACTAGCAGTATCAGATTTAGATTAAATGTTGGCTCTTTGAGTGGATTCTAATGTAAAAAGTATTTAATTGAGGGCTGAACTCTATTGTAACTAATATGTTGTCAATCACATCACAAAATCACAACCTTGCATACATACACACGCAACACAGAAAGCAACACAACTGATAACACTCAATGACTGATGAATGTTTTGTTATGAAATGATATATGAAATGATTTCACACCACAATATTTAAATTATAAAAAACAGATAATGCCTATATATCCAGCATATCAAAGTAAAAGACCATTTTCAACCGGAGGGATCCACTGAGACCAGCTCTATACTATATCTTTATATTAACTCAAAATTTTCTAACCCCTAACTGCACTATTAATTTAGAAAACAAAATAACAGCCGAATATTGAGAAAAAAATAAATAAACTAATTAGTTTAGAATTGAAGGCTGGTACTCGGTGGACAACTTGATTCTCAGAAGAAAAAAAAAACGATTAAAATATTTTGGGAAACTTACAGTATTCAGTAAGGAAAATAGGGATGGATTGGGAGGGGACGAAATGGTGGAAGAATCTAATGGGGGCGGTGTTCGCGTGACGGTGCAAGTCCACCGGTCTCGGAAGCCTCGACTTATGTCAGCTCATCACGATATGATCTGAGAAAGTTCGATTTCAGACAGTCACATGTAGGACGTTTAAGGGTGATTCAGTGAGAGGGAAACTTTTCCGGTTGCTGGTAGGCAGTAAGGGAAGGAATAAATAATAGGTTCCCTCGCCCTTGGCTATCACGGCCCTTCCGACCACCGAAACTATGTTACTCGTTCCCTAAATCCGGCCACTTGAGCCATTTTTAGGAGTCTCCAGGGGTTGACTTTGCCAATTGGGGGAATGAATAGTATGGGAATGCTGGTCAGGCAGGTACCATTTTGGGGAATGAACAGTATGGGAATGCTGGTTAGGCAGGTACCACTGTTTGTGTTAGATTTCGCTGTACTGGAGATGTGGTGTTTGCGCCCTTGGTTGACGGCCTGTGGCTGGGGTTTTGAGTTTCTCTTGGCCTATGGGTGTGTAGTGGGTTTTGGAGATGGGGTATTGGTTGTTTGGGAGAGGAAGGTTTTTTTTCTGTTTTTGTTTTTGCAGTTTCGAGTTTTGATTTGTTTAACGTGGGCTTTATATTGTTCTGCCAGTGACAGCTGTGGGGATATATTCATGTGTGCCATCACGTGTATGCAGTGGAGGTTAAATTGTATTTGGTTTTGTTGTACAGGATGTTTATTTAAAGCATTGTGGAATTGAGCTTTTGAATTTCTGTTTTGTTGTACAGCATGTTTATTTGGAGCACTGTGAAATTGAGTTCTGGACCCAAATTGTTGCTAATGTGCTGTGTAATGTAATGTGTATTTGGAAATATTATTCTGGAGTTATCGTGTGTGTTGGAGAACTCCGGGGTGTGTGTTGAACACTGTGATTTACGCCGCGGCGTTGTATGTGTTATGTGTGAAGAACCCTGGTGTGTGTTGAGCACTGTGGTTTACGCTGCGGCGTTGTACGTGTAGCGTGTTAACTCCGGTGTGCGTCGAACACTGGTTTATGTCGCGGCGTTGTATGTGTTATGTGTAAAGAACCCCGGTGTGTGTTGAACACTGGCTTACGTTGTGGCGCTGTACGTGTAGTGTGTGGAGAACTCCGGTGTGTTGAGTACGGGTTTGTGTTGTGGCGCTGTACGAGCAGTGTGTGGAAAACACTGGTTTGTGCTGCGGCGTCGCATGTATAATGTGGGAGAAACTCTGGTGTGTATTCGGGAGTTGGATGTTGTTCGAATATTGTGGTTTGCGCTGTGGCGTAAAACGTTTAGTGTGTTATGGGTGGAGTGTGATGCGTGGTGATGAACTAGGTGTGGTTGAGTATTCTATGTGAGGGAACCGGGTGCTAGACGCCTGGGTTCGATAGTTGCTGTGTGGTTAGAGAATTTCTGTGTATGAAGACTGTGATGCAGATTGATGCGTTAATGGCATTTCTATGTGAAGCCTGTTGAGATTTTATAACTGTGTTTTTTGTGAGTTTTTCGGTGTGTGTTGAGCTGTGTGGTATGTTCGTGAAAGTCTATGTGAGGTGAAGTTTAACATATGGAGTGACATGGAGGAGATACAGTTAGATAATATGTAGTGCGGATAGCCATGTCGGAGACCTGGGGTTGAGGTAGACGTGCCTCTTCAGCCCATGTCTTCGCCATGAAGCCCTGGTAGAGTTGTCTATCCGATATTTTGTAGTACGCGTTATGATTTATTGTGAATCCGTTGGGGCAGAATAGCCACCACTCGGGGAGTGAATAAATGCGTCATTATTTGATTATAGTCTCAACCCTCGTCTAGTTATGAGTTTAATGATCTTTTTATGTGGAGGTGTAGCAATTATGGTTATGTTCTCCCTCTACAGATATTCTCTCTGGTGAGGTAGCCGTTTGCTTGGGCGGGTGTGCGCTGGGTCATCATGTCTGAGTGCACGCAGACTGCTGGCTCCTCGTACATTTGTCCCTGTGGGTTCCCTCTCTAATAGAAAGTGTTGGCCGCTAGTGAAGACGAGCCTTGAAATTATTAGGGGAGAGAGAATGGGGAGCCCAATTTATAGTCTGGACGGCTATTAGATTAGAGGCTTGTTCCAGTGGTGGATTGTATGATATTCTGGTGTTTAGTGTGGCCATGTAGCTGGTAGGCTGGCCTGCTATACCAGTCGTGGGTTGGATGATGTTTTTGTATTAATTGCGGCCATGTAGCTAGTAGGCTGGCCTGCGGATTATATTTTTAAGAATTAAGATGAGCAGTCCCATGCGGCTGATTATATTTATTGGGGCCGTAAAGCTGGTAGGCTGGCTTGCGGATTATATTTTTGAGAAATAAAGTGATCAGTCTCATGAGGCTGACCATTTGAATGAGATTTTTAGTGGGTTTGGGTGTAATTATAGACAGTCTGGTAATGAGACTGGACTAGTGGGATGGTTACCATTTTATTAAAGTTGGGTGTTTTTAGGAAGCAGTGTACTTTTGTACACTGCAAGTTACGCATTTTGACACGTGATATAACATGGAGAATTCACGTCTTTGTCTCGTATTTTAGTAATAGTTGTCAAGGCTGGAAGGCTGGTTTTATAAGGGCGAAGTAAGATCTTCGCCAAAAAGAAAACGGGGAGGGGTGTTGCAGAGATAGCTTTACGATCCAAACTGCTAGCCCTGTTACCTCGAAATAAATCCTACATGCCATAAGATTGCCTCATCCGGGTTACTTCCGAGAGAACTGCTCCAAACCGGTTTTGGCCCGAAGCTAGAACTTCGGCAATCTTCGTGCATGCTCTGAGCTCGTCAGATAGGAATTGAGACTGAGAGAGATAGGACGTGATTCGGGTGGTGGAGTGACAATTTTAACGGGGGATATTTTAGCTATCTATCGTAGAATGTGTTGCTAGTCGAGGCACACCAACGCTACGACAGGTATTTGAAACTATCAAGGTGAGTGGGCAGGGAAATTCTTTATTTTTTTCATTTTGGGCCGTTTTTCCCGCTCATATGTTGACGGTGGTAGTTTGATTTGTCTTTACTATGAAAGCCTACGTGACTACCAGGCTTGTCAGTAAACAACAGCATATTAAAAAAGAAAGCCTGGTGGCACGTTATACTGGACTAGGGAGGGGAGTGTTTGTTCCATTTACATAGCAGGCATGTGAAAAGGGTGGCGGGGCGGGGCGGGTGTTGTAGTCCTTGATGGCTTAATCAATATTGTTGAGGGAATTGGAAGGGGGGGGTATTTCTATTTTAGTCATTGTTTGTTATGTCTTTAATAAATGAATTGTTCGTTCAATATGTAATGGCCCAAATGTGTGCTTCATCTTTATGATAAATCTTATGTAGCCAGTACTTTTTTGTAAGATAATAGACCCGTGAGTGGGGGTCGACAGGTAGCTGAGATTCATAGCGTCTCCCTTCCCTCAACGCTATGCCGACGACAAATACATTTCCCTGTTGGTAACTCGAACATCTCCATCGCGCACTTATTATTGCCTTTGCGCCCTATTGGACCTTCATTAACTTGAAAAAATGGGCCGCGATGTACAAACAGATATCAATGGACGTCGAACTCGTCATTCTTTACCTAAAATCCGCGACCGATTTCACCGCAGACGTCCGCCTCTTTCAAATCTTGTCATGTTCCCCCAAAACGGGATTCCCCTAAGCACTGACTAATGACGTCATGCATTGGAGTAAAATTTAACCCGCCGGGCGTAATGCTATACCTCGCAAAGCACACATCTGTCAAAAACCATGTGCTCGGTTCGAAACAATCGTTCGCGGAGACGATGAGCGATGAAGGGGAGACCTGCCAATTGTGTTCTGTTGGTTGCCTAGTCACGTTGGCATCAAAGGTAATACTGAGGCTGATAGGATGGCTAAGGCAGCCCTAGATAATGAGATTGATCCTGTTGGAATCCCATATAGCAGGGTTTCGTGTTGGTAAACGCATGGTGAGCTAAAAATAGCTCACGTAAATTTAGCGAGGAGAGCTGCAACGTGAGCTAAAAATCACTCTCGTAGAATGATTCAGGAGAGTGATTTAAAAATTGAAGAAACTGAACCAGACACATGATATCGTAGTTGGTACTGTGTTAAAGAATTGCTTATTCACGTTGAGAATTAATATATTTATTTTCAAGCTTCATCAAACTAGTATTGTGGTGTACAATCTAATTATAATCAGGTCTACAAACTTGCTCAATATTTCATATCAGGGGGGTCTCCTAGTACATATATCACCAAATGGCCTGATCAGTCTGAATATTGAGACTTACCTAAATCGGTTGAAAATCAACATGCTACAGTCAATGTCAGATATGAAATATGAAGCAATTTTGTAAATATAATTTTAATTAGATTATATGTAAAAAAAAACTGTAAATAAATCTGCTTATCTACACACACTGACTTTGTCTTCACTCTTTCAGTTTTCTCAAAAGGATTTACTGTGAGTTTACATGTGGTTTCACAGTTGAACTACATACCAAATCATCCGAATGTGATCGATTATAATTCATGAACCAAAATTTATTCAGTGTCCGTATTAGCAAAGTCACTCTCTGATATTGACATTGATTCAGACTCGGTTTCACTGGCAATGACCTCATCAAGTGCCCCATCATCAGAATCCACATCAGAACTACTACTAGCACTACTATAGCCTGTGATATGGGCTACAGAATTAGCTAACTTCCGTTTTTGCCTCTTCCGTCTGCGACTGGACGCCCCAACACAGAAGACGCCCCCGACTGATCCAATTTAACTTTTCTCCGTTTTTTAGACATATACTTTTTCACCGCGTTGTCTAAAATTTCAACCCTGTCCTTGTCTGACCAGACTAGATAGTTTTCCATTGTGCCGTGTGATAGACTTAGCCGACGGTCATTCAACATGCCTGTCAAGTGGCTAAAGCCGCTTTCCACCACTCCATTACTCGGCCCCAAACAAAGAAGTATTTCCATTACCGATCAAAGATGTTTGAATTCTGATCTTCGGTACACAAGAACTTTGTTCCATAGCATTTTGGCATCAATTCCCTGGTAGTTGTGTTTGACAACTAGTTTGAGATCCTTCCACTCAGCGATGAGCTTCGACACATCAAAGTTATTCATACTGAAATTCAATGTTTGTTCAAAATGTTTGGCTATGTACTCTAGTGATTGGATTTCGTGCTTGATGTCACACCAGTTAGCCGAATTTATCAGCCTGTTCATGTAAGAAAAAATTGGTGAATTTAGAGAAGTAAATCGTTCATCGAGATATCTGTTAACGTCAGCTACGATGGTGGTTTTGCGTTTGGTCACTGTGTCCCTTGTTTTCTGTACATAGGTCAGGCCTCGCATCATCAGTGTTATGGACTCCCGCTTGTTCTTCTTCTTGCGTTGGTGTCCAGCCTTCAGAACTTTGTTTTGGAGTTCATATTCCGGAGGAGTATCATCACCTTTTAGACTAAACAGAGTTTAGTTTTTTGTCATTGGAAAACAAACTATTTAATTTATTAAATTAGTTGTGAAAATAAGATTTTTTTTACAAAATAGAATCAACAAGCGTCCTGCTTGGTAGGTATATACAAAACGTCTTCCTCTTGCAGTATAGTGAATGACTTCTTCATGTTGTTGATTGCTATTTCTTTGAATAAAGTTATACTGTGGAACTGCATGTCTGATCTTTACTTTGTTGTAATATGATTTAACTTGCCTGGTTCATTTGTCTGAATCAAGTGGAATCTAACTGGTTTGCCCAAGTCTGATAGCACAGAGGGGCTGTTGCCAAGTCACTGTGCCTTGGTTTTTTCAACTGCAGGGAGAACTTCACTAATCAGCAGATCATCCTTCTGTAGACACAAGGAAAACTTTGAAATATTGTCCAACATCTGAACAAAGAGAACACAGATAGACATGAATTTTTTTTTTTTTCAGAACTCCTCGTAGTTTCGCCGTTATTGCTGTAAAGCGATTATTGAATGATAGGGCTAGAATGATCCAGTTGTGTAAGAGGTGATGTAGCCCGCGTCGCTGATGGCTCACGAATCTGGTTCCGTGTACTTTGGGAAAATTGTATACCTGCACACCAAGCACTTTACCCATGCTGTAGAAATTACGCTTTAGTTTTCCAGAGTTCTTGAATAAGTAATTCAGAGTTACCATGAAGTCGTGCACAGTTGAGAATTCAGTTTTCAAGAGGGAGTCTTTGATGGCTAACTCAGTTCTGTGTAGCACACAGTGGATGGTGATTAGCCAATCTCTGTCATCATTTTTCATTCGCGTCAACAGGCCACCATATATACCAGTATTGACAGAGGCGCCATCACTCGTCATTCCAACCATTTTTTTTATAGCAGCCTTCCCCGATGCACAGTTTCTGATTGGGATTTTCTCCAAATACATCATCAATAGATTTTTTCAAATTTTCTGCGTCTGCACTGCCATAGTCATCAATGTCCTGTAAGGCGGCAGAAACGAAGATAGGATTTCCATCCCGTGCCACTCTGATCAAGACAAGCTCCTTGTAAATTGTAAATTTTCTACATGTATGGTTCAAAACCCAGCAATTTGTTGTCAAATGGGGATCCGGTTATTCAGATATCTTTGGGGCCTCCAATGGTGTGCGGCAAGGCGGGCTACTCTCTCCTTTGCTATTTTCTGTTTATATCCACGATGTTGATGTGGCACTCACTGATGCTAAAGTGGGTTGCAATATTGGTGGTATATTCATAAACCACATTATCTATGCTGACGATATATGTCTTATCTGCCCCTCGGCTAAAGCTCTACAATCACTTCTTAGTGTATGTGAAACTTACTCTACTTCCCATGACGTTGTTTTTAATCCTAAGAAAAGTGTATGCATTGTCGCTAAACCCAAACTGTACAAGGATTTCAACCCTCCTCCGTTACACTTATGTGGAATTCAACTCAATTTTGTTCATTTCTTTACATACCTTGGTCATATCATCACCGATAATCTGTCTGACGACAAAGATATTGACTCCCAGAAACGCAAACTGTGTATTAGAGCTAATGTCCTCCTTAGAAAATTCCATGCATGTACTGAGTTTGTCAAGAAATGTTTATTTCGTGCCTATTGTTGCAACATTTACTGTTGTCAGCTATGGTGTCTGCACAGTAAGAAGACCACGAATAGCATCAGAGTAACGTACAACAATTCATTTCGCTGGTTGATGTGTTATAGACGCGATTGTAGTGCTAGTTTTATGTTTGGGATTAATAATATTCCCTCATTTGGGGAACTTATACGCAAGTCGGTCTATGGCTTTACGAGCCGCTTGTATAGCTCTGATAATATACTGCTTACTTGTCTGCAAATGTCTGATGTAAAGTCGCTATCGAAGCTAGAAGCCAACTGGCTTCATATTCTACATTAACCGCACTCCTCTACCACTTCTCACTGTTCTTTATGTAATGCTATGGACTATCAGTCTGAAATAAAATTATTATTATATTATTATTTTCGCTGCCAGTTTTTCTGGCCTGCCATCCATCAGTTAGTAATGAAAAGGCACTGCTTGATTTGATCAAATCAGCTATTTTATCTCGCATGGAATTTGCGATCTCCTGGACAAACTCTGTAGCTCGATCACTGTTGTCACATTTTGTGAGCAATTTTACTCCATTTGCCTTCTGAATGTTAACCAAGGTCTTGAAGTGAGACAACGGCAAACCCTCTACAGCCAGTAGGTATGCAGTTTTGAAAAGCTTACTGTACGCTTCAACTGAAGCTCCATGGAGCACACTGTCAATCCGGGGCTGAGTAAATTGACTGTTTTCACCAGCGTCTGAAAAAAATGAAGAGGGGAGAAAATATTGTGTATCACAACATTCTGGACGAAAAGAGGTAAATTTCACAAATTTATAATAATTTTATTTATTTTTTATTTATTTATTGATTTGTTGTCACATTACTTGTAAATTTGATCCAAGTGTAACTTTTCAGTTCATAACTCCGGTCTTTATTCTTGAAAAAATGTAAACACTTTTACCTATGAATTATATACACCCCGATTAACCCGGGTATCAAACGAAATGGCCAGAATCACCCTAATTGACACATATTCCCGACCTGTTATACAACCGCGGGTCTAAAATGGTTCTATACGATTATAGCTGCATATTATTTATTTTTATTTTTTTCCCTTTCGACAGCCAAATATTTCAATAGGATCTGACAAGCTTACCTGAATCAGCGTCGGTAGTGCTGCTAGTGGTGCTCTCTAATAAATTCTCAAATTGTTTGGCAGCCAAATTCCCGGACACTGTGTTTCGTAACGAAGCTTGTACCATCGATGTATCGTTGTAAATCTTTCTTGATTTGACCCTTAAATCGTGAGTCTTTCATAATTTTGTCCTTGTGTTTGGCACAAAGAGCACACCAAACAGTTCTAGCTTTGCCATCTTGTGAAGGATGACAAAGGATTGCCCCGCCGGTATTCCATTTTGTGAACGTTGATATGTTCACAGTTTGCTGTTTGAAATCAGCCATTTTTGCTGGTGTCGTTTGGTTGTGTCAGCGAATGTCATTGGCTAATCTTCCTGCTGACGTTATCAAGAGCCAATCAAAATAAGCTACATGTATGTTTAGTCAGCCTCAGCCTTTATCGAATCAGCTTGCGTGTTAACGTAATTGGCTTTAGCCTTTATCCATTCAGCTTGCGTGTCACGTAATCTCCGCTTACAACAACAACCAACGTTATAGCGCAGTCGGGAAACAATTCTCAGGAGATGAGATGATTTCAATGATTTTCAAGTTTGGACTACTTACGCGCGCGAAGAAAAGCTCACATCACAACAAATTTAGGCGAGCGGTACGTGCGCGTGCGCGATCGCGCGCGTCCAAAACGACCTGAAATCGCTATATGATATAGCGATTTCAGGTCCTCTATCTGTACTTCTGTGAGACGGCTGTTTCAATCTTTATGGGATGCTGTGAATAATAACAAACTTCATGAGTTAAAAAAACTGTAGGCTATACTCATCTGAACAATCAGAAACGTTTCGATCAAACCATGATCAGGCGATGTAGAATGGGCCATACACGATTAACTCACGAACATTTACTAAAAAAAGAACCAGTCACAAGGTGTGTTCCATGCCATGATGATTTCACGGTGAAACATTCTTATCGAATGCATAGATTTTAAGATTGTAAGAGATGCTTTTTATCGAGCAACCACTTTGGAAGATCTTTTTAGTTGGGTGAGGGAGAATTGCATCTTGGGTTATTTGAGAGAAATCAGGCTGTTACATAAGTTTTAATGTGTGTATGTTTTAATGCGTTGCATTACTATGTTAGAGATTTGAGTACTTAGAATTTTGTTTGATCGTTGCTATATAGCTGAAATATTGCTGAACACGACATTAAACCTTAATATTCTCTCTCTCTCTCTCTCTCTCTGCCAGCTTCTATATCCAGAGAAAAAAGGATTCTTTTGTGACAAGTGTTTCGTTATATTAAGAAATTACAAGCGTCTGGTCAGTCATTCATAATTCAGCCGTCGTCCATTAGAGAATATCCGCGTCCATAATCCAAAGACCTATTCCATATTCCATATAACAGTATTAGCACCAAATTCGAAACGACAATCATAGTATACATAAACATAGGCTTGTTTCCTGCAAGAGAGAAGCGGTCAACAGTTTTCAATGATGCCGGTAAGACATCATGATGTTCCAAAAATATCAAATCCGTATCGCTGATCAGTATTCTTAATCCATAATATTCGTTGTAAAGTCATCTAAAGAATGATGTATCTCAGTCACGCTTTGATTATGCCTGTTCATATGACTACCATGAGGATCTTGAAATACATGGGTTCATACAGTTCCTAGCCCTGGGTTAAGCGGAATTAGAAATATGAATATCGAAAAAAAAATCCGCACTCTAATCTCTGCCATATTCCAGGAAAAGATCTGCGTTGACTTGCTTTACGCCGGGAAGAACACTCAGCCTAAACGTTTCAAGCCAGTTGTCAGTTCACCTGCTAAATAGCACTCTACGGCGAACCCTAAAGTACCACAGGTATGAATTGAGAGAAAAAAAAAGAAATTTTGACTTTTGAATGCCATTAATTATAATTAATTATGAGCAAGATAGCATACAACAGGAGCTCCTTGATTTCTACCCCATTATCGTAAGACGTTGTCAGTGGCTTCATCAGTCTAATAGTAAAAGAACCTAATAGTAAAAGAAGTAGTAGAAATAAGGAAGTCTCGTTTTCAAGAGAAAACATTAAAAATATATTAATAATTATTAATACACAGCTTGCATTTACTGTAATATTTTGCAGCTGTTGTAAAAAATATCTAATTTTCTTTAACATTTTTGTCTTTCAATTATATTAATGCAGTCAGCTGCGGAAAGTCTTGGGACACTGGGGGTATATTTGTCCAGCCACAGCTATGGGCCAGCTCTCAAGCATTCACTACCTCTGGAGATGCCAACAGCACAGAGTATTCTTCATTCTTAACATTATTATTATTTTTATTGAACATTTTTTTTTATGGAATGGATGTTGATCTTGCAACGATTACCTTGGTGGGGGGTATTATCCCGATATAATTGGATATTACTACGAATGCACAAAATAAAATGCTACTGCTATAATTTAAGAAAATATTGACACATCAGCATATTGTTTGTCAATAAATGTATAATCATCTTTGTGTGATTAACAATGGTCTTTAGAATACTACGTACATTGTACATGAAGATTCATGCAGGAATTATCAACTGAATACACCTTTGATGGTTTGTTCCGTCATCTCCGACAATTGAAGTATAGCTGCTGCCTTCACTCCCTTTGCTGTTAAAGCGGCTACCTGGTCTTGCATTAGACTCCGAAGAGGAGATATCACAATACTCATGTGTCTCTCACCAGGTCTCACCCGATAAAAACAAAAAATAACTTTCAGAATATGATCTTGAGAACTGCATGTTATCTTAAGGTATCTAAAATTGATCTACATGTAGTTTCTTCTCAACTTGAATATATGCAGGTGTTGATTGAACCCATATCTTGAAATGCACTATGCTCACACGCCAGTTTCTCCAAAGAAAATAGTCCAAATTTCCAAATCCATTTCATTTGTGTCACAGCCCTGATATAGGTTCATGAATTGGATGAGGGGCTTTAAATTGTACTTCACGAGGCCTGAAGAATAATGGGTTCTATTATATCCGATTGGAATAGTAATGGGAATTGTTTTTCCAAGAGAACTAATACTGCATCTTCAATACCTGTTTTATACCCTTGACAAATAGAGATGATAGTTTAATGGTTTGGGGTTGATAATTTTCACACAGGACAAATAACCGTAGGAAGTTAAGAGCTTCTCAAGCCAGTGTTGTTTGGTTTGCCCTTCTCATAAAGGACATAAGTTGTGACATGATTGTGAAAAAGCATACTCACTTCATTCAAAATTAATGGGGGGAGTATATAGGTCAGAGTCTTCCCGAATCCTGTCTCCAAAATTCCCATGCTGTCGTTTTGGTTCAGCACAGATTGTAATAATTCGACCTGCTCTTTCTTCAATTCCAGATCATCACTGCTGTATCTGTATCTGTGTTTTACTTGGAAAACCAGTAAAACGATCTCTTCACTCCATTCTCGCCTCACCAGATCCATGGCCGTGCTGGTGACGATGCCTTCGGTGCTATTCGCTTTTGACAGATTGGCACAGCATTACGCCGACGTCATTGGTCAGTGCTTAGGTGAGTTTCGTTTTGGGGGGACATGGCGGAGATTTGAAAGAGGCGGACGTCTGCGGTGAAATCGATCGCGGATTTTAGCTAAAGAAAGACGAGTTCGACGTCCATTGATATCTGTTTGTACATCGCGGTCCATTTTGTCAAGTTAATGAAGGTCCAATAGGGCGCAAAGGCAATAATAAGTGCGTGATGGAGATGTTCGAGTTACCAACAGGGAAATGTATTTGTCGTCGGCATAGTAGGCACTCACCACCTGTCGTTGCGCATTCCTTTGATCATACTGATTGGAAACGGTTACTTTCGTTAGTTGAGGACATGACGTCATCAAACAATTAACCTCTAACCATTAATAATGAACTGTTCCAGTCCGGTCAAATTTCGGGTTTAAATTTTCCGCCCTTCGCTCCCGCTGTGTCAGATTCAAAAGTTAGCCACACAGTGAGAAGCGAAATTGAAAAGAGTCGTGTTTGTATTTTGATCGTGGATAATGGACCCCCAGGTTGGAGCAAGTGAGTACTTGAGTGTTGAAGCTGAACGAAGCTGGGAAAGTGTAGCAAGGTTAGATTCGATATTCTTGCCTTGTGAAATCGCACCGCTTTCTCCCTTCCGCCATTTTTCCCCCTCGGGCGGATGTGAGAGTAGGCGCGCGTACGTTATACAAGGGGTTATCTTCAATTATCCGATGTGTAAATAGGAAAACTGTGGCTGAAAAAATGCAGTGGCAAAAGCCCAGACGGCATTTCCCCGGGCTGAGAGGAAACCCCAAATATATCTATCAATAAATGATTGAAAAATGTTGTAAATGTTGGAAGAAATGATAATCTTCAGGTCTTTGTTAATAATAATGAGGATTGTTTCTCATGGAAAATATGTAGTGTTCATGTATTGGGAGAAATGTCAAGCCATTTTCTCTTAGTTCATATTGAATTATAATGCCGGTCTTCTATACCACCAGGAAGGATATCTGGCAGACTTCCTAGAGAACTGTTATGGTACAAACAATCAGCTTCTCGCTTCAGTTTTGACAAGCCTAAAAAGCCACTTCATGATGGCTGGCTGTAGGGCACTGGGTATACTGAACAAACGCCTGACCAAACCCTTGTGGAATATCATCGAAGGGGAGGGCAATATTCTACATATGAATTCGGTATACGAGACCATCAACAACCTGACGACAGCTTCTGGTCAGGCCGTCCTTGAGGGTAGTTTTGACCTGGTGCCCTGTAGCCCACTCGGTGACGAAGCGGAGCATGTTGAAGTTGAAGTGGATGAAGTTTTAACATCACTGACCAAGCCGGCAGACACTGACATCACTACCATCCAACTACTGGAAGATCTGATGAAAGATATTGCCGTAGCATTCAAACATCTCCTTCAAGATCAAATCCCAGGGGGTACAAATTATGATAAATCACCCTTAGCCCATCCAGAATGTCAGTCAACCAAAAAAACATAACAAACTTTCCGAAACTGTATTCGGTCAACTTGATTATCTCCATCAAATTAAACCGTCTGCCACCTCCAACACATACGAAAGTACCATCCTCCTCAACTTCAACAAAATAGGTTCCTGGTTAGAAAACATGCCTCCCGAACAATTCCAACATATCCTCACTAAAGCCAGCAGTCTCAGAAATATCACACACGCCCAGTTTAAAGAACGCCACAGAATCATTCAGACTCTAAAGCTTGCCGAACTAAAGAAGAAACAAGAGGAGTTTGCTAAAAAAAACGCCAGCAGGAAATTGAAGAAAAGGTCAAATTGACAGATGACATCGTTTATCATGGACTGTGGCAGAGTGAAACTGAGGTTGATAACCGAATCAAATCATATCGAACACAAGCTCAAAAACTTCAGGCCATTAAAATACAGATGAACTTTCGCAAAAAAATTCTACAGCAGATTCCATCTTCCATTGAAATTTTCAAATTTTCTACCAACAAAATTCCAAAATCTCTCACTGAACTGCAATCTGACATCATCACCATCATACAGGAAGCTGCATCTCAAGCACAAACACCCCCATCGCAATACGTCAATAAGCGGATGCTACACAAGTTCGAGGAGAATGGAGAAGACGTTTTCTACGAGTGTCGTGTCATCTCCCAAGTTTCTGGGTTCGAACAGTGGTTTAACATGGTGTACAAATGTGAACCTGGCACTGTACACCTATAAGCTGCAAGAGGACGTTGACAGACAAGACATAAGAGTCATAAATTGAATGAAGGTGAGGGCAAACTTAGTATCGTAATCATATGATTAAAATTATCACATTCAGCAATCGTCGTTAAATTACGCGCCATGCGCCTGACTGAAGATGACCGCACAGCGCAGCAGTTAATCCTGTTAAACGTATGATAGAGTGTAGCAGGCTGCGTCAGAAACGTCTTTTCTCTATAATTTCAAGGCTCAGGGATTCGCCAAGATATATGAGCAGGCTGAATAAATAAACGAATTGTAATCCTTCAACGTCAGAGCACAGCACCTTTGCCAAGTTCAACATGTACAAAATCATTTCAATAAACTGTCGATAATCTGTTGTGCTTAAAATCATTATGGGATTGAATGGGCCAACTATCTAAGTTTTAACATAAAATTAGAACCAATAGAGCATTATTGCATGGCGACAATACGGTCAATCCGTCAGTTGCACAACGGAAGGATTGAGTTGAACGTTGTGCAAATCTAGGATTGTTGCATATGTAATTTCGGTTCTGAATGTATCCCCCACCCAAAGTGAATTTAATCATTCCTTCCAGTGTGTCCGCATATGATTTGCTAAACATGTCTGGTTTTAGAATATTGACCAAATATTTGCAATAAAAGAGTAAGATTTTCATTTCCTGTATTGGTTGATTTCAGTTCTTTCAGCTGTAACTGTACCTCTGGTAGAAGCATTCCATAGGAAGGATCTTCACGGCAGCGGATGAAGGATTCTTCTCATGCCCAGTTTTAATTAGTGGAAGGTGAATATGCTGTTCAATTTCACTTTTCCTTTACCGTATATGTTTACATGTTGGAATATATGTTACTAACATGACTCTGTTATAGTATATCGACCAAAAATGTCCAATTAATGATTATGATTTTCATTTCCTGTATTGGTTGATTTCAGTTCTTTCAGCTGTAACTGTTCCCCTGGTAGAAGCATTCCATAGGAAGGATCTTCCCGGCAGAGGATGAAGGATTCATCGCATGCCCAGTTTTAATTAGTTGAAGGTGAATATGCGGTTCAATTTCACCTATTCCTTTACCGTATGTCTTAACATGTTGGAATATATATTACTAACATGACTCTGTTATAGTATATCGACCAAAAATGTCCAATTAATAATATTGAATCTCATTTCCTATATTGGTTGATTTAAGTTCTTTCAGCTGTAACTCTACCCCTGATAGAAGCATTCCATAGGAAGGATCTTCACAGCAGCGGATGAAGGATTCTTCTCATGCCCAGTTTTAATTAGTGGAAGGTGAATATCCTGTTCAGTTTCACTTTTTCCTTCGTCGTCTTTGTTAACATGTTGGAATATATGTTACTAACATGACTCTGTTATAGTATATCGACCAAAACTGTCCAATTAGTAATTATGATTTTCATTTCCTGTATTTGTTGATTTCAGTTCTTTCAGCTGTAACTGTACCCCTGATAGAAGCATTCCATAGGAAGGATCTTCACGGCAGCTGATGAAGGATTCTTCTCATGCCCAGTTTTAATTAGTGGAAGGTGAATATACTGTTCAATTTCACTTTTTCCTTCGTCGTCTGTGTTAACATGTTGGAATATATGTTACTAACATGACTGTTATAGTATATCGACCAAGAATGTCCAATTAATAATTATGATTTTCATTTCCCATATTCGTTGATTTCAGTTCTTTCAGCTGTATTAAACTGTACCCCTGGTAGAAGCATTCCATAGGAAGGATCTTCACGGCAGCGGATGAAGGATTCTTCTCATGCCCAGTTTTAATAAGTTGAAGGTGAATATACTGTTCAATTTCACTTTTTCCTTCGTCGTCTGTGTTAACATGTTGGAATATATGTTACTAACATGACTGTTATAGTATATCGACCAAAAATGTCCAACTAATAATATGATTTTCATTTCCTGTATTTGTTGATTTCAGTTCCTTCAGCTGTATTAAACTGTACCCCTGGTAGAAGCATTCGATAGGAAGGATCTTCACGGCAGCGGATGAAGGATTCTTCTCATGCCCAGTTTTGATTAGTGGTAGGTGAATATGCTGTTCAATTTCACTTTTTCCTTTACCGTATATGTTAACATGTTGGAATATATGTTACTAACATGACTGTTATAGTATATCGACTAAAAATGTCCAATTAATGATTACGATTTTCATTTCCTGTATTGGTTGATTTCAGTTCTTTCAGCTGTAACTGTTCCCCTGGTAGAAGCATTCGATTGGAAGGATCTTCACGGCAGCGGATGAAAGATTCTTCTCGTGCCCAGTTTTAATTAGTGGTAGGTGAATATACTGTTAAATTTCACTTTTTCCTTCGTCGTCTGTGTTAACATGTTGGAATATATGTTACTAACATAACTGTTATAGTATATCGACCAAAAATGTCCAATTAATAATTATGATTTTCATTTCCTATATTGGTTGATTTCAGTTCTTTCAGCTGTAACTGTACCCCTGGTAGAAGCATTCCGTAGGAAGGATCTTCACGGCAGCGGATGAAGGATGCTTCTCATGCCCAGTTTTAATTAGTGGAAGGTGAATATACTGTTCACTTTTTCCTTCGTCGTCTGTGTTAACATGTTGGAATATATGTTACTAACATGAGACTGTTATAGTATATCGACCAAAAATGTCCAATTAATAATTATGATTTTCATTTCCTATATTGGTTGATTTCAGTTCTTTCAGCTGTAACTGTACCCCTGGTAGAAGCATTCCGTAGGAAGGATCTTCACGGCAGCGGATGAAGGATGCTTCTCATGCCCAGTTTTAATTAGTGGAAGGTGAATATACTGTTCACTTTTTCCTTCGTCGTCTGTGTTAACATGTTGGAATATATGTTACTAACATGAGTCTGTTATAGTATATCGACCAAAAAATTCCTATATTGGTTGCTTTTACTTCTTTCAGCTGTAACTGTTCCCCTGTCAGAAAGCATTCCATAGGGAGGATTTTTCCGGCAACAGATGGAGGATTCTTCGCATGCACAGTTTTAATCAGTTGTAGGTGAATATATTCGTCCTTTACTGGTAGCTCATTTGCTCTCTCTCTGCATATCTTATACCTGTGTTTCCTATGGAAGACGGTAGCGGCCACTCGCCTTCTCGCATACTCGCCCTGTAATTTTCTGACACGAGAAGTCGAGAACGCGAGGCGAGAAGTCGAGATTGCGAGGCGAGAAGTCGAGAACGCGAGGCGAGAAGTCGAGAAGTCGAGGCGAGAAGTCGAGATTGCGAGGCGAGAAGTCGAGATTGCGAGGCGAGAAGTCGAGAACGCGAGGCGAGAAGTCGAGATTGCGAGGCGAGAAAGCGAGATCTTTCTCGACTTCTCGCGTTCTCGTCTTTGCTTTGTAGCAAAAAGGCGAGAAGTCGAGAAGGCGAGCATGCGAGAATGGACGGATTCTC